>VZSC01012187.1:0-20362 GCA_013398225.1 Steatornis caripensis | reverse complement strand
GGGGGGGGGGGGGGGGGGGGGGAATTTAAGCTACAACGATCGTCAGTGAGTTTTTCTACCTGCTTTCCATTTGTGTAGTGAGATTATTCATCCAAGAATTTTAGCCTCTTTTCTTATTTTTGCAAATATCTACAAAAAATTCTGAAGAATTTGTGGCCTTTCCAAAATTACCCATATGTACGTGAAGCAAGCATTAGCACTGAGCAGTGACTTTAGTGTGAACTATCACTTAGTGGATATTAGAATATTGCTGGCAGCGCCTGTGAATATTAACCCATTTGAGGGTGCACACGTTTTTGTGTTGGCAAAGGTTTTTGTCCCTGCGGAGTACAAAGTAACATATGCACCATTCTGATGAGTCCAAGTTCACGACATAAATTGTTTCGCTCGTTCGATCGCTGTACGTATGCGGCATATAGTACGCAGAACTTGTAGAGGTCCATCTGGTATGAGAAGTAATACTGTGTCGTTGCGTCGTGCGGGTGCGCGAGTATTTCTCCGTACTCCTCCTTTGTCAGGATTCCACGGTTTAATTTCAATACGTGTTTCACTTCTCTCCATATTTCAGATTTATTACAGAGTATGAAAATCAAGAAGCTTTTTGTTCGCTTCGTACATCTCTTCCAACAAAGCCAGGCATCAGAACCCAGCACAGACTCCAGAGTGATTATTGTTACACATGATCTATGGAGCAGATAAATTACAGCTTGATTTTTACAAGGTATGTTGAGCCTGCAGGCTTCAGCAGAAACAAAAACAAAACAAAACACAAAACCTTGGTTTAACTAGTAATTTCAGGAAATATGACAAACCTGACATGGAAGTCACAGAGCAAATAAATATGCACATCCATCATTTTGTAAAATAACGCCTTCGCTAGAGAGACCTCTGCTTGCTGCAGTCTGCAGTGTAAAATTTCTTTGTGGTTTATCGGTCTCAGATCCTGCTACATGAAGAATCAAGTCGGTTATAGTGGCAAGAAACAAGCGTATGTGTAAGAAAACCAGTGCCGTACCGTAAAATAGCGCAAATATCAATCCGTGTGAGTCAAACCTAAGTTGATTTTAGGACATATTATAATATTCTTGGAATGCTTAGATGTGGGGTTTCTTCAATAGGATTGCTAAAATACCAATCGGAGAGTCTTTTCTTTTATTGTAAAATAATCTAGTTCCTAGGAATAAAATCGCCTGGTGGTTATTGCAGATATAAAATCCCGCTTCATACAAAATACAACAAAAGGCAGTTTCAGAGTCATCTTCTGAGCACAATAGTTTTGTTGGTGCACTGGGAGGAAATTATGTGCGAAATTCTCACCTCAGGAATCGGCTTTTGGTACCTGCTATTTTTTTGCAGCTTGCCAATATTAGGAAGGTTTTGTGTGATGCTGAGGAACACCGTCAGCGCCCTTTGCGTGAGTTCTGCCTCTCGAACAGTCCCGTCCCCGTGGAGTTAGGGAACTGCAGTTATCACCGAGTTTGAGTTCACAACGCAGCAAAGCGTACCTGCGCTAAGAGGAGGCTGTGGTATGGGCACAGATGGGGCCTGTGACGTTGGCAGGAGGGTTTTACTCACATTTTAAGGGTTAAATCTAACAATTTATGTCAAACTGCCTCTGGATAAAGCACAAAACAGAACGAAATGCTCCACTCTAAAGAAGTGTCTTCATCAAAGCCACGACCCCTTTCACGCTCCATTCCTGATCCAATGAGTTCTTAGATTTTTCTCCATTTCCAGGGATGAAGAGCCAGGATGGAGGAGGGCCAGATCACCACCACGTATCCTCATGTACATGTCCAAAATACCTGCCGGCCTGGAGAAGGAGACACTGCCGCATGCAGGGAGGTGGATCTGGGTCCTCCCAGCCCGTGGTAGGACCTAGATCTCCAGCGCCCGGTGCCTGGTCTCCACCACGTTCATAGAAATCCCGACAGATGCGCCTGGAGGAGAGGGGAAGAGCCTCTGTGTGCAAGTTCTCAACAGGGCAGAAGTACAAACCACAAACTGAGTGCCTCAGCCATGTCAAAACTGCCTTGACTCTGAGGATACCCAGAATGACTGCCGTAGGTATCAGAGCGCTCTATCCAAAGTCAGAGTGCCAAAAAGTAAAGGATTTCAGGTTAGTAGGTCGGGAAGTAAGGCTGAAGTCCCTTTCAAGGTGTTTGCCTCCTTTATTAATATGATCCACAAAGCCTGGCTGGGAGATCTGCAGGAAGCTGTCTAAATTAGACTACGGGACTGCTGTCTTCCACTCTTGATCACAAGACCATGTGAAGTATACGACAAAGGCGGCGGTCAGAAAAATAATTCTAAGTTTGACCTCTACAGCAGCCGGTTTGGTCTGATCTTGTAGGTTTTGGTCCGTAGGTACGATGCTAGGTTTTGGTCCGTTCCTGCGATTCTTGGTCAGGCAAATCTTACTTGAGCCCCTGGGAGCGTAGCTTATATGAAGAGTTCATCATCTATTCCACTGTGTCTTCCAAGTTGCATCTCACAATTTAAAAGCAGAACACACGTTCGCTACTCTTAGCGTTGCAAAGCCAAGATAACTGTTTAGTGCTTCATCCATAAAATTGCCACCTAAATATTCATTCTGGAATTGTTAGTCCAGGTGTTTGTCAAGGAAGATGTAGAAAGCAGACAGAACATGTTTAGCATTTCATATACCAGGTTGAGCTGCGGGACTGACAGGTTGAAAAATCTTGTTTGGACTCATAGACTGAAAACGTTTAATATAGAAGTCACTGGTGGACTATAAATATGGAAAACCAATGTGCCGTATTTTTATGGGATCCCCATTCTCCATGTCTTTTAAACACATTAGTCCTTCAGAGAAGCTGCACAAGCTAAACTCACCAATTTTTGCTTTGAACATCTGCAATTCTTCAGTGGGTGAACCTCCAGAAGCCCAAATGCCTGCACAATATACAATTCATTTGAATGTGCCCTTATATTAACTGACCCCGCAAAAGCCAACTGTGTTCATTTAGGTTAGGAATTACCCAATTTGCTCACATAATCTCAGCAATTACATATTCATCTTGTTTAAATATCAGACCCATGGTGTCATTTACGTAGTATCTGATCTTTTTACTTAACCTCGAAGATATTAATCTTTATTAAAGGGGATGAGAGGCAAAAAGGGGGAAGAGATGCTGGTGACAGATATTCTGACAGCTAGGAAAAGTAATTTATAAAGTGAACATCAGTAAACATTAGAGGTGACATTGATATCAGCAGCGAGTAAACGGATGGCCAAGCTAGGATGAGGTATTACACCTTAAATTGTGGCAACCATTCTTTTTCCCAAGGTTGATCTTTTATATTTTTTAAAGAGAAATTTACTATTATGCCTCCTGCTATGGTAAAATGCCAGAAATTTGACTGAGATTTACTTAAAGTGACAGCAATGCCCCATTTTGTCCAAGAAAGATGATTACTAAATGTCACGTCTATCTACTCTCATGTGGATCACTTATTTGACATGTTCGCGTCTGAGCTTCGTAGCAGTTTGCAACATGTTTTCCGGTGCTCTAAGGCAATTTGAAATCTTTATGGTGAAAACGTGAGCTGGCCAGCGGCAGTTCATCACAATAAATAAAGAATAAAGTTGGGATTGGTTGCTCTCCATCCCAAGGGTGTCAGGCCAGAAGCAGGCATGAAAAGCCCTTACAAAACCAGACCAAGAGCGTATGCTTCTGGTCAGGCTGCGAGAAGGCCACTGCCGGTGGGATGCTCTTGCCATCTCCGCTGAAGTCGAAGCACACCGAAAAGAAAACGCCGGTGTTTAAACACAGAAAATAACCTCGTACCATTTGCTCTTTTAATTTTTTTTTAGAAATCCGTGAAATGGTACAAAAATCTGAAACGGGGGAGAGTGCGTCTTCTCTCGCTTTGCTGCAGAACCGGCTCCTTTTTTGCCCACTTTGTTCGGTTCCTGGAGCGGGGGCCGCGAAACCCAGCAGGGCATGAACAAACCGGCGGAGTCACCAGCACAGGCTCCTGCAGTGGGGAGTCTGTTTACATCCTCCTGCTTTGCTGAGCCTTGGAAGTGACGTAAGGAAAGCGAAATGGAAAGTGAAATGGAAAGCAAGGTAGAAGGCTTTTTGCGCAGAATGGAGCAATAGCCATGAATAATTAATAGTTCCCACCTTCTTTGCCATTTGAGCTTGTCTTTCTTAGTAGTTATTGCCTTCCAGTCCAAAAGCGTGCCTGTAGATTGATAAACTAATTCATGCATGTTTTGGAGACCATAATGCAGCAGCCTGGAGAGTCAAGAATTAAGGCTCTGGGACCTTGAGGCCGAGCGCTCTGTTCCCCATCCGCTTTCAAAAATTTCTATCACCAGTCCTGTTCAAATACAGCAGTTAAGAATAAAAGAGAGAGCTGAAGTTCTCAATCCAAGGACATAAATACATCTAATGAGAATTATACACCTTTACATTTTGTTTTAGCACCAGAGAGTCAGCCGACCTGCGCAGATGCCCTCATATTTATGAATTTTGAGGCGGAAATACTACCGTCACAAAATATAGCAGCAATATTGAGTGTAATGGCTTATCCTGTTGACTGCCCAGAGCTACCTGTGCAGCCAGAACCTCGGTCGTGTTTGCGTGATCAGTCTATCCCAGAGTAATGGCAGCCCTGCAAAATTTTAAGTTTTCACTTGCAGATATTCCCTTAGACGCGCGGTTGCCAGCTCATCTATCGGCGCTCACTTTAGTCACAGTTTAACTCCCAGAAAACCTGCAGGAGCAACAAAGCCAGCTCTAAATGTATCCTATGTAATAAGAAAAGAGGGGGGTTTTTTAGCGTCTGGTGGAAGATTAAAGCCATTCTAAATGAAAGTAGAGTGTGTAACTGGATATAAGATTTCTAAATAGGTGGCACATGACAGCAGGCATCACAGCAGTGTCTTTAGGTGAGCCTTTGATACAGACTGCTGAATAGTTCAGTGAGATAGACACGACCACGAGAGAGTTTCACAGCCTTGATTTGTTTTCCAGATAAAATAAATCTGAATAGAATAGGCTTAAACTACCTGTGATTTTTCTGCCTTTAAAAGGACACATAAAAGCTCATGAGATCACTGCGCTCCCTGGGAAAAAAAAAAGGAAAAAAAAAAAGCCGGGAAAACTATGAAAGATTCATTTTAATGGAATCCAGGTTTAGCTGTTTCATATTTAATAATGTTTAATATTTCATTTACTACTGGGGACTCACCTTTTTCAGAAGAATGTAAGATTCAAGGCACTATCGTGCATTAAGATTCCATTTCTGACTGTAGCAGTATTGCAGGGGTTGGCACTGGAGCGGCTTGAGCCTGATGCAGAGAGCCTGGAAGCAACAAGGTTTCCTTCTGTTTTCCTACAGCCAAAATAGGAGCCGAAGCCCCGGAAAGCGGTGGGGTATAGCTGTGAATCCTAGCAACAGGCGGAGAGAGAACTGTACGTTTCTTCACGTCCTCCAAGTGTTGGTGCCTTCTGGTACATCATTTACAGGCAGCAACAGAGACTTCGGAAAGGCCCTTCGTGCCGTTGCATGAAGGAAGGGCATGAAAGGACAGAGTTTTTCCAGCGGGGTGGGTGAGTTATTACAGTCTGGGGGGAAAAGCAACCAAAGCAGCGCTCCAGAGTTCATCCTGTTGCTATTGCGTTTTCCTTCACGTAACGCGCTACCTATTGCTGAGGGTTTTTTTTTTTCAATTTTCTGTGCTTTCAATCTTTTTTAAGCCCTTCTCGGCGATAATGTGGGCTTTTCTTTTTAAGCAAATGCTGAAAATTTGCACTCAAATGCGTGAGCACGGGGCTCGGCAAGAAAAATCCGTAATTCTGCAGTCTGCAATGAAACCATGAGCGTTAAAAGCTGTCACCTGTGCTTCGCAGAAAGGAGACTGAGACCTGAGCACATATTTCCTGGAAGGAGAGGCTCCTTTTACATATGCAGCGGGTCTTGTCTTGCCAATATTAAACCAACTTTTCTTCCTGGAGAGTCTGTCAATACAGTTTGACCTCTCTCTATGGATATTCTTCCGAGCCTGAAGCGCTCAGATAATCTGAAAGGGTCCCCTGACACCATCCCAGGAAGGTGGGTTTCTGTTAACTGACATCATGCTGGCTTCCACGGAGCCTGCAACAAAAAGCAAGATGGGATTTCCGGACTCCTTGGTCCCATCACCCAGTTCACACATGTACCATTTCCCAACCGATGCCAGTTTCTTAGCTTTTTCCACCAGCTGTCTTACTGGGAGAAGCTTGCAGACTCTTAGGAGTTTTCCCTAAATGTGGACGGTGGGAAGAGGGGCACTGCGAAGAGCTGGGATGCCGCGCTTTTCGTTGTGCAACGGAGACAGCTGCTGCTGTTAAAAGGTTAATTCTGTAGTAAATAGCACTAGTGGGCTGTTGCCTTGGACTGGACCAGCCGCTGCAAGGATGAAGCACGGCCTCAGACAGAAGGTTGCGGCAGAAGAGAAGGATTTGGCTCTCAGCTAGCACCAAAGCTGAAGAAGAGTCCTATGAGACCTTCTGTCTCGGGGCATGTTCAAAATACACCCTGNATGCCGCGCTTTTCGTTGTGCAACGGAGACAGCTGCTGCTGTTAAAAGGTTAATTCTGTAGTAAATAGCACTAGTGGGCTGTTGCCTTGGACTGGACCAGCCGCTGCAAGGATGAAGCACTGCCTCAGAGAGAAGGTTGCGGCAGAAGAGAAGGATTTGGCTCTCAGCTAGCACCAAAGCTGAAGAAGAGTCCTATGAGACCTTCTGTCTCGGGGCATGTTCAAAACACACCCTGCTCCAGGAGAGCAGCTAGCTTTGAGATTTTCTAAGGAAATCTATTGCTAGGAGAGGGCAAGCCTTTTTTTTTATTTTTTGGTAACAATTTCGGTTTAAGGTCTCATCGAGGGGCTCTGGCATTTGCGTAACTTCCCACAGAAACTGAATCAATGTTTGACATCATGGAGCAGACTCTCAGGCGTGATTTAGCATTAGTAAGCCACTAGTCATCAGCATACTGTCATTCCCCTATATCTGACATCTTAATAGAGTCGACCCCATGCACACACATGTTCGTCAGCAGCAAATGCCTATGCTCTCACCGTGCATGAGTTGTTTAACGTGGGCTTGCATGTATGAACATCCAGAAGACACTGGTCCAGTATGATCAGTTTTCAGTGCTCAAAATGCATTTCCCTTTTAGGTAAGAAGGGAATTTTAAGTCCTCTTAAATAATTGAAGATAGTACTGATACAATCAGAAGTCAAGCTCCCCAAGATGAAAATGTCTAGATGATGAATAAGTTAATGGAACTAAAATCCCAGTCGTAGCTGATTAGGGGACCAGGAGAGTTTATCAGAGATGGGAACGTACAAGCCCAGTCACAGCCTGACCTTGTAACGAATGAGAGCTGAAAAGCAATTAATTGAGAAATTATCAGGGAAAAGCGAAGTTGTATGGTTGGTTAGGTAAAGCAATATGTCAATGGGCCAGGGATTGATTTGGCTGGAATACCTCAAGGTCTCTGTTCTGATGATTCAGGACTTGAAGGAACTGGCCCGAGCCAAGCAATAAAAATAAAACAGGGTCAGCAGAGGGAGTCATCAGTCAGCACGGTGGATCAGTGTTCATGTATTATTTAGCTGATAGTTAAGGGAAGTTATCAAACCAGAGCAGTCTTTAAACTCAACTTTTTTCCCCAGGGAAGGGGAAACGAAGGAAGAGAAAAGAAAATCTTCTGCTGTGCAAACACTCCCTGTCCTCAGCTAAAACACTGAGCTAGGGGACGGTTCCTGGGAACAAGAGTTGCCCTGAGTGCGTGTTCACGGCAAGGGACGGGCGGTCGCACTCGGGGCCGCAGTGAGGTGGTGACAAAGACCTGCACTGACTCTCGCTCCAGCTCCACGCTCAGCCCCTGAATCCCAGATGTCAGCCCTGCACCATCTTCTTCCCTTGGCTTTTCCTTCCTCCCTTTGCCTGCCAGCTGACTTTCCGATATGCATTAGAGTACAGGCGAATCTAGATGCAGGTATTCAACCCCTGCTCTGCTTCAGTTTGACAGCGGGCATCGTTTTCCGCCGTGATGCTTTCTCCCTTCCTGCTGCCAACAGGCGGCACAGGACTCCTGCTCTCATCTCCAGCAGATACCAGTACCTCTCCCAGGCCACCAAACTAACGGCGACCTCCTCCCGCTTTGCGTCTTGATCGTATCAACTCAGCCACGCATCAGCCTCCCACGTCCTACACATTTGGGAAGCTAATGCCGAGACCAAGACTTTAGCATGTTGATCTGAGCTGCAAGACGTGGCTGGAAGCGCAGTTCCACTCCTTCGCGAGATGCGTTCGGGTCTGAATGTGAAACAACCTGGATGAGAACGTAGTATCCTGTAGCTCAGGAGAACAGCAAAGCAAAACAAATGATGTACAAAGTCTTCTAGAAAGATCAGTGGGTTGGGTGAGAATAGCTGTCTCTTTGCTTGTCTTGTGACAATTCACTGCATAACACTAAGCTGTGTCTCTGTTCCTCTGAAGACAGGAGAAAACCCCCGCAGAACCAGCCGGCACATGTTTCGTGGTGGGATCAGGGCCTCAGACACCACAAACTGTTCCTTTGGGGGATCAAGATCTTGAGACGTTGCAGAATATTTGGGCTGGAGGTTTGCTGGAAAACTACAGCTAGCTTTCCCATCAGGACAATATTTTAAGTTCCGGGGTTTTTTTTTTTGAGAAAGGCTTTCTAAATATTTCAGATTTGATACTGGGTCTTTTTGTCATTTCCTTGACAAAAACTAAATGACAGCCGCCTCTGTGGCTGAAAATAGGAACGTCATTAACATCACAGCTACAGCGGGGCAAGAGACAAAGGTCTGGCAGATAAATACAAAATGTCCAGTGATGCAGATATAGGATGGGCACATTAATGTCAAGGCTCAGGAGTGCTGCCTGGAGATAACAAAATGAAGAGAGATTGTAGCGCAAAGAGAAACTTGCATCTCCCCATCACAGCGGAGATGAGTTGCGCTGGGCGCTGCTCTTTGCACTGCGAGAATGTGCGTGGCCGAGATGCACGTGGACCTGGTTTGGTTGTGGGTGTCTTGTGAAGGGGGGTCCCAGGTGGGGAGTTGAAGGAATGGAAGGAAACTAAACTGCTCCCCATGGGAAAACAGTTTCCTCGCTCAGGCTGGTCTCTGACCGCAGGGAATGGTCGGAGTCCGAGAACACGGGAGACGGGGAGTTAAAACCCTGCTAATCAGAATTAGAGCCAAGCTGTGATTTTAGCTTGTTAAATCTCAATGTGTAATAAACAGAAACAACTCCAGTATTTCACTGCAAATAGCCGTTGCTGCTCCAACCGCAGGTTTTTAGAAGGAAATTCCAGCAGCGACTTGGAGATGAAAGAACGACTTTATCCCCCTGCCTATGGACATATCTCAACATGCGCTCGTTTCTGGGACTCACAGTATGTCACGCTCCATGTAATGCTTTTTCCATTTGTCCTGACCCGAGAGCTTTGCATTCAGGGAACAGATCCCCCAAGTGAATTTGTCTGGAGGAATAATAACCAATGCATGAGCTAGGAGTTGCTGGGCCAGCAGATCCAGCCTGCGGTTGTCAGTGCGCTGAGTTTCAGGGTAGCATAAAGGCAGTCTCCCTTTTTTAAGCACCAGAAGGAAATAGCAGTATCTTTCCAGACTATTTTATTGAAACGAGAGACAAAGAATAAACATGAAGTCTGAGCAGCAGCAAACAAGACCAGCTAGCGGTGCCCAGCGAGGGGGTCATCAAACAGAGTAATTTTTGTGAATAAAGGAAAAAGATTCAAAGGGTTTCTCTCATCCCAGCAGATCACCTCGGTGCCGCACAGGACAGCAGATGTGATCTGCTCAGGGGATGTGGAGACGCCTGGCACAGGACCCCCGATCCGGTCAGATGGGATCAGCCAGGTAACCATGATGTTCTCTCATTTTTTCCTGACTTTGGGAGCTACGGGCAGTCTTGGCTGTGTAAATCAAAACGGTTTCCTTGGACTTGTACCATTTTATGCCCGGACAGCATGCAGCTTGAGAGAAATGTGTGCACTTCCCGGAGTGGGTTACTACCTTACCTCTCTGAGCACTTCCATACTGGTGAATTCCACACATTTTTTAAACCCATAGCCAGATTTGTACTCCGGGGTCCTTTTAAAGCCCGACTCATAACCGCTCCTTGCTATTGACAGTGGGTCTCCCAGAAGGGAAAGTGAGGTTTGCCCCACTGCGAGCAACATTGCCTTTTCTCCTTTTTTTTCCTTTTTGGGATTGCATCATTCCTCACCTCTGAGGCTGAGCTGCCGCGCAGCTCGCAGCATCGGAGAGTTCGCGAGGTGGCAGCGGAAGTGCTGGCATGTCCCGGCCCTAATCGCATTTTATCACCTTGTGATAATTACCAAAGCTGATTCCGAATGAATCCTCTTTGGAGAGGGTCCTTGGCCTGCCCTCTGCTCTGCAAAGCGCGCGAGGTACGCTCCTCCGAACGGGTGCAAACACAAGAATTGCCAGCAGCAACATCAGTGAAATCCAAAAAACAGCATTACGTTGCGTGAAGCAGCTAGCTGGATTTTATCACCGAGACGTAATAAATTCATGTTGTTGTGGTAGGAATCAGGAAACATTTGTAGATACGTATAAAAATTCTGTCTGAAAGAACTCTGTGATCCTCTGGCAGTTTGCAAGTACGCTTCCTAGTTGGTGGCGTGATCTTGCTAATATGGGTTTGGGCATTTGCGAGCTGTGTAGCTGCAAAAACCCAGAGACCAATTCCTTACGTGATTTTTTTGTAACTTAAATGTACGGATACCTGAAATGCTTTTGTGCTCCAAATACCACTAGAAATAAGACAACAAAGGCAGAGCGGAGGTACAAACAGAAGGTCCCTGGCTTGCGAAGCACCCTGCTCCGCAGAAGGTGCACTGGACTGCTCTCCGATCTCACACAGCTGGGATGAAATTCATAGATTTGTCCGCTTCATTTTCCTTAGTGTTTTCACCGATGGTCCAACACTTTCAGTGTAAAGGCTGCCATGTGCTGAGATTGTTCCAATGTGGAAGGGAAGGGAAGTGCCCGGTCTGGAGCCTGATGTAGTTTCCATTTCAAACCAAACGAAGAAAGCCCATCAGACGCATGGGACACTTCACACCAGTAGCAGACTGGTGTGCCCTTGTGTGTGCAGGAGACCACCAAGGGAGGGAAGGATGGCCGGGTACTTCTGACCCGTATCTAGGACTAAAAAGAAATGCGATGAGTTCCCAACTCTCCCACAGATTTATTATACCGGTTCAGACAAGCCGTTCAGCATCTCTTTTGCCTTCGAGTCTTGTAAAATGTGGAATCATCATATTTTCATTCCTAGCGTCTGCCAAAGCCCCCGATGGAAGGTGGAATGGCAATCCCAGTCACCACTGGAGCGGGGGTCTCTGGGACCACTGCTGTATTTGCCTCCCGTATTTCCCCGCGTATTTGTAACAACAAATCAATTTATATTTGAGATTCTCTGAGGAGAAGGAAATCATTCAAGCAGGTGGGTTCTAGGTGTCAAAGGAGACCGTCATTTCAAAATACTGTGTACCGGGCTCAAACGGAGCTGATATGAGAGACGGGCTTAGTTAAATCCGTAAATCCCCCATTTGGGCTTCTTGTTGTTGTTGTTGCAAAGGGTTAACAGCCACTGCAAAACATTTCTGGGATGAAGTGCTAAGATTTAGTGCACTGAATTAATTCTTAAATTAGAACAGGGGATTTGCACATGATTTCTAAGGGAAATTATCTTCTGGGTAAAATTAATACAGGAGATGTTTCAACATCTGGGATGGCATTATTATGAGCAATGATTACCCAGACATTGCCAAAAGAAAGAGATCACAGTAGACTCTTTCTTTTGCTAACCAAAACAAGCTACTCGCCCTGAAGGAAGAAGACTATTTACAAAAGCACTGGCTTATTGGGAAATGCAGAAGAAGAAGTAAATTCTACGTGGAAAAAAAAAGCCGCATGCTTTGCTAATGGACGGACGGTCGGGAAACAGAACCGCAGGCAGTGACCGTACGCTTTTATACATGGGCTCCGGGCGTCAGTCGGCCTCTCCTTTGAGCTCTCCATCAAAAAAAAGAAAAAGGTGCTTAATGCAGTGCTACAGCTGTCCAGGTGTTTGGTGTTTGGAGGTTAAAGAGCAGACGCGCTGGCAGATGTGACCTGGAAAAACCTCAAGGAGGGATGGTGGGCCCATCCGCTCCCCACCGACAGACCTCGAAATTCATCCAAACGCCTCATCTTCCTCCAGCCTTTAGAGGGCTGGTTTTTCCCTTCCTAAAACTTAAATAGGGCAGAGAGTAAAGCCAACGCAAGACCTGCTCGAGTTGTTTTGTCAGAACGATCACACACCAGGAGGAGCTTATAAATATTTATTTTGCTTCAGAGCATTTCGTTTTGCCAAGAAAAGGGGAGGATGCTCGAGTGGGAAAAAGACAACCAGAACACCGGCCCCTGCTCCTTTCATAGGAAAGCCCACCGATGTTTAATTTAAAAGGGCATAAATATAAGAGAAATGCCTCTTTACATTCATGTTAGTAGCTGGCTATTAAATTACACCACGAGTGCTACGTGTGGGACTAGGCGAGTGCACGGTTATTTCTGTCTTCTAAAGCAGAGTGCAAGTCTCAAGGTAATTATTTTGGATCCAAGTGTAATTACCAACTGATCTGCAGGAACATACACAGTAGTGACATCCATTCAAGGCAGCATTAGAGCCTGATGATAGCACAGCATCATTAACACAGCTTAGCGCTTCCATACGTGGCTACAGGCCATGGTTTTCCTCAGGAAAGGGCTCGCGGCTCGGTGACCGAGTCTGGAGATCTTGTCGGGAGTCGCCTGAGATCCTGCGCCTGGTCACTGCGTCTGCGTGTGCGCGTCAGCGTGAACGTGTCGGTGCAGACAACAGCAAACATGATATCCTAATCATCGGAAATTAAGCCAGAACAGACTTTTTCCCAAGACATACCTCCTTGTTCTGGTATTTCTGCAACCTGCCCCTTTTTTGAACCGCCCTGAGAAGAAGGAGGGTGCTGAGTCCTGCTGCCACCCCTGGGGTCACTGCCGCCTTGTTTAGCTTTTTTCTGCTTTACTCTGCTTTACTGTGACAGCATCACGCTCAGATTTTGGAATATTTTCTCTTGAGCTCACACCTTATCTGTCTCCTTTTGAAAGGCAGCGGGTATAGGGATTTTCTTTTCTATATTCTTTTATCTTTTTTTTTTTTTTCCAAGGCTGCGAGCATCACGGTAAACAACCCATTTATTCTGATGGCCTTGAAAGCTTTCTCTACACCTCCAAGAAGGTCCGAGAAAAGCTTCAGAAAGAGAAAAGGAGGGAAAAAAATAAGCCTTTCTTTAGAAAATTGCCTGGTTTGTTACCACACCTTCCTAGCAATACAGTGCTCCAGAGAGAACCCAATAGACCAACGTTAGAAATTAAGATGTATTAAAGAAAAGCAAAATGCACCTTTTTTTTTAAATCTAATGTTTTCAGGTACCTTCAGGTGCGTCAGTTCTAGAGCATAAATACAAGCAAATGAAAAGATGACAAAACACGGCTTGATGTAATTTCCCGTAAGAAGTATGGGACACGAGATTATACAAACAAGCGAGGAAATATCTCCCAGCTCCCGTGGGTACCAATGTATTCGCACACAGCTCAGGTTCAGTGATGTTAAAGTGAGATTGACAGGGTAACTAACCCCTGAAGGAGGTTTTCCATTTTGGGCAGCCCTGCTAAACCATGCTTGATGCTTTGAATGAGCTCGGTTGCACAGAGATATCTTTTTCCCCGCTTTTGCTTATATGCTGGTTTTATCAGAGCAACTCCGCAGATGTCAGCGAGACACATTTTGTTTTCGGTTCCATCAGTGTAAATCACAACTGATCTAGTGAACCCAGAGATACCCACTTTACAGTGATGTCTGTGACATTAAGAGTTCGGTGCCGTGGTATTATGACAGCTTAAAGCCCCTCCATAAAGAAACAAAGTCAGGCTCAGCACTGTCCTGGAACGCATTACAAAGCATGTTTGTTATGGCAAAGACAGCATTTGCCTTGGCTGTGAAAAAGAGAACCAGATCTGTAACAGCTAAGATTTCATCTCTACCATTTATCCAATGAGATTTCCAATCCTCTTGCGCTGATACCCTGCTGCTAACATAGCAGTCAAGATCAGAGCACTTAATCAATCATTCATTGAGCACAAATATGCGTAATCTGAATTAGAACAAACCGAGGCATATTTTATATGACAGCCGTACAGATTTTTAAGAAAGAGCATTGGCAAGAAAATTGCACGAAAACAAAATGGTCTTGTGTTTATATTTAACGTAGTAGATTTCCTAAAAGCTTCTGCGGAACGAGGTAGCCTTGAGTATACGGAGACAAATTCTACTTTCGCTTAAACCAGAGCTGGATTGGGCCCCTCTGGCTCTGCAGCAGAAAGCCTGCTGCAGACCTCGATATGATATAGAGTCCTTCTTAAAAACCTTTCATATTTTATGATCACTGTCGATTCTCTTATGATCAGTGTTGGTTCAGGCTCTCATGAATCAAAAATCAGCTCGCGGGATGCATCTTAGAGCAACCTATTTGTCTGCAGGTAGCAAAGGGAAGTGGCACTTTGAAGAATAAAAACCCGTTGCCTTCAGAACGGAGCACGGGCTGCATGGGAGGCTGGAGCACGAGCCGGCCACTTAGACCTCCTATTCAGGCTCAGCTCTAGGCATGCTGGCTGACCTTGTGTTCTCCCCTTTTCCTCTGGGTGAGGTATTATTTATCCATGATAATAAAATACAGGATTCTTCAACTACAACTCATGGTTTTGTCTATTGTGTCANCGAGCCGGCCACTTAGACCTCCTATTCAGGCTGAGCTCTAGGCATGCTGGCTGACCTTGTGTTCTCCCCTTTTCCTCTGGGTGAGGTATTATTTATCCATGATAATAAAATACAGGATTCTTCAACTACAACTCATGGTTTCGTCTATTGTGTCAACTTGCACGAGCTCCCTTGGAAACAAAAAAAAAAAATCAGAGGCATTAAAAGGAGCGAAAAACCTGAGCTTCTTTAACTGAAGCCACAAAACTGTCATGAGAGGTCAGGCCCTCATTGCCCTGACTCTGCAGGGTGCGATCTCCTTAGAGGAGCGTCCCGGCGATGGCCTTTGAGAGCAGATGATCGCTACCACGCGGCCCACAGCGTCCATGGGTTGTGGGTACCCTTCGACCTTGGGTACAAACCCGACAAGCAGCAGGAGGGCTTGAGCCCGGCCAAGCCTCGAACAGGGCAGCCGGCGCTGCCTCCCGGAAGGAGGACTTCTGCAAAAATGCCGAAAATATCTGTGCAAACATCCTTTTCCCACGTCCCTCTGCAGAGCGGGCTCTAAATAGTCGCTCTGTCTTAGTTCTGCCTCTGCTTCTCCGGAAGGAACAAACGCTCCCACGGAAGTTCACACATCACCAAAACCTCCCGTGGGGAGCGGATTGAGGTTTTTTCCCCGGCTTGGGGACTTAAATAAGCATTTCAGTCCCTGCATGACAGCGGGTCTGATCTGCGGTGCAGCGGGGCTCATTTTCTCTCCTCTGCCTCTTGGTTTTCGAGGGACCTTGTAGGGTTTTCAGGGACGACTGCCAAGATGTCGCATTCATCTACCACGCGGCTTGCTGAGGCAAGGCGTTGCCGTCAGTGCCGCTGACATTGGCAGGTTTGATCAAATTGGTTAGGGAAATGTTGGTAGGATCAATGGCCCACCGTCGCTTGAATTAAAGGCAATGATGAGTACCCCAGAAATGCCTGGAAATACAAAGTCAGGGCAGTACTGAGGAAAACTTTATCTTGAGTGCCTGAGCAGGAATTCATACGCCTACTCGCTTATTTTTGCATCCAAAGGTCAGATATGGGTTTTACTAAGATCTCCAAGCAGGACGACCAAGGCTCAGCTTCAAAGATCAGAGCTGAACGTGAGGTTTCTTTGTGCTTAAGGACAAGGCAGAACCTTCATTTTGGTCTAAGTTCATCTCAGCGCTGAGAGAAACCCTGGCTTCTCCGAAGCCTCCCAGAGTCAAACCCCGAAGCACAGATTCCTTCCCGTTAGCGCAGACGCGCTCTGTAAAATGCAAAAATCCCGGCTCCCTTCTCTCTCAGTAAACGAAGGAACCTCTGCCCCTTCCCATCCAAAACCGATATATTTTTTAAAGTGCTGACTTCTTCCTTGTTTGCATCAGTTTCAGTCCGCTAACTCTTGACAGCTCCAGTCAGACGTCTGCCCAAACCTAGATGGCCCAAGCAACCGGCATGGTTGAGGCATGGTTTGGGGCGGTTGGAGTGATACGGTCAGCATCGCCTCTTGGATTCACCGGCCCGGTTTATTAGGTAGCACTGACAGCCCGGGGGACTGGGGGATGCACAAGTCCAAACTGACACTGCTTCCCTGGGGAGAAAATAAAATAAAAATCACCATGTCCTTGTCAGCACTGGGCCTTCGTGTTACTGTCCTCCCTCCGTTTCATGGAGCATTTATGCAGGCTGGAGCCAAGTATCCGCAGCAGAGAGGAAACTCCGCAGGCACCAGCGACCTGGGAGCAACGCTCCCACTTTGCAGCACGCGTACGATTTCCAGAAATCACGTTGAATTGCATTTTAAACTTAGATACACTCAGTTAATTCCCCCGCAAACCCCTGCTAAAGCACCTCGATGCGCGGCCTGGCTTATTTTTTTAACTTCACCTTATTTTTTTTTTTAACTTCCCAAGTTTTAACTCAGTCACTCGAGCGGGAGGCTGCTGTGCGAGGGTGCGCGAGGATGGACTGGAGCATCCAAATGGAGGCCCCCAAACGTGAGCGTTTTTCCCTTAACCTTCCTGCACCATTGGGAATAGTAATTCCTCACAGGGCTGTTGCACAGCTTGATTCATTAAGGCTTATGAAGTGCTTTTAGCTCCAGCACTGGAAGGCTCTGCGCGAGTTATTTTGGACTGCTCAGGTGTTATGAGGAGAGGCACTGCAGAAGGAATACAAATAAATCAAGAAGAGAAACTGCCCCTTTCCTCCACCCAGCCCCTGCCCCCCGCTGTTCTCCATCACTGTTGGTGTCAAACAGTTAATTTACAAGCCCAGCACTTTACAAAGCCCCTGGAGCACCAATTGTCCCTTTCTCATGCAACATCAGCTCCTCAAAAAAGCCAGCTGAGTCTCCCCGGGTCACCTCGCTCCTGCCCTTCCCAAGGCAACTTCAGCCGCCATCCAAAACCGCGATAACCCTGGGGTGCAGGGCGGCTGCTGGGGCGGCTCTGAGCTGGGCCCTGTGCCTGCCCAGAGAGGCAACATCGGCCGGCAAAGGCGACCCAGGCGTCCCAGCGCACCCGCCGCCCACGAGGCCAGCCCCACCGTGCACCGCGCCAGGGCCGCGTAGGGCCACGAGAACGCCCAGCCTGGCAGGACGAACCCGGAGAGCGATAGCTAAAGACACAAGCTCGTCGCTTGGGAAGGTAACGGCGGTGGATCTCTCACATGGCTTCTATTTTTTTTTCCCCTCCCTCGCTCCGTCTCCCTCCCCTCCTCCAGTCTGTTGCACCGGAGCTGTCGGCCATGCTGTTCCAGTTCAGGGGCTCCTGCAACAGAAAAGATCAGCTGTTGGAGAACCCATGGAAAGCCCTGGGGGAGAGCCATGGCCGCAAGGTAATCAGCAGGCAAAGTTATTACCATTATGCTGCTAATTAATTCCCAGCTCATTACGTTTCCTGTGGCTAATTTGTACTCGCCGCTGATTTGATTAAACTCATCTCTATGCTAATAAATGTGTTTTCCATTTGTTTTAGCGACTGTAGGAAGAGAGCCCGGTATTTACATATTTTGACGTTTATCAAATAAAACGCGGCGCCTGAATTAATTCTGCTCTGATTTATAAGCGGGGGGGGGGAGGAAGGGGAGGAAGGCGATGCTGAGGGTCAGGCGTACGTCGCGTGTGCGCGGTGGTGTGCGGCGGGGAGGGGGCTGCGCGATGTTACGGTGCTCCTGGGTGTTTAATCCCCACCGGCCTCATCCTGCCCAGGGACAGCTCCTGCAAGGTGCATGCCACCTCGCCGCCCACTTCCCTGCCATTTGTTTCCTCTTGCCAGCTAAATTTCGAGACGCGGGGCTTTGTTTTGCAGGCACGTTGTACGGTTCACCAACACCTCGTCAGGTGGATTTTTCTTTGTCTTTCAGCCGTCGCTCTAAATGAAGATTAGATTTACACCGCAGCACCTAATTATTAGCAGCGACTTTGTTTCCCAGTTCCCTTTGGCAGGACTCACTACAGCAATACCGGACGGCTTGGATTTCCAAGCAGATAGGGAGGCACAGACACCTTGCGATGCATCCATAAATCCATACATTTTAGGCACGCCTTTTCCCCTCTCTCCCCCCGGCAAGTGGCAGGGCAGAAAGCTCGGTCTGGCGCTCAAGCAGCTGCCTTTTGAAGCCAAGACTAAATCTTTGGGGCAGATCTTCAGCAAGTGACGCTCCGTTCAAAGCGGTCGCCCTGTTTCCTGTCGTTAACCGCCGCAGTATCAGTCTCCTCTTCGTTTCGGGCAAATTCTAACAGGAAGATGCTCTGAGGGTTGAAGTCGGCGGGATTTGTGCCTTTACAGCACCTAAGGGTTTGTGAAGTCCAGCCGTTCCTTTTCCTAGGAAAGCTGGCAATTGTCACCGAGCACATCCGCTGTCTCTACGTGTGTGTGTTCGTATGTGTCGTGTGCTATTGGCGCACGTACATCTGTGTCCCGCGGGGTGGAGGCCAGACCCTCTGCATGCAGCACAGCTCGGGGAGGGCTGCGGTGGGGGCAAGGCAGGGAAACGGCCCTCTTCTGGGGCTGGATAAGGCTCAGCGGGGATGCCTGGGAGCCCAGGGCAGATCTGACCCATCCTAGTCCTCCTCCCTGGTTTTGTCTGGAAGTTTGGCTCAAGCCGAGAGGGATTTTTTTCCCTCTGCGTGCTCGCTTTCGGCTGGTTTCCCTGGTTTCTCGCCCAGGTGCTTCGTGTCTGCCTGCCGCACCGGCAGCCGCGGGCGGCCCACAGCTTTCATTCACACTCCCTGCAAAAGTTTCCCAGCAAAGAGGGGCCTCAGCGACGCCACTTCTCACTGTGGCAGTAAGACACCTTCCACCGCCGCTGCTTCACCCCGGGCAATCTGGAAACAGCTTGATTGCTTAAGTAACAATTAACAGCCTTGTCTTTCGGGAGTGCTTCTGGTGCGCTGCTTGCTTCCCCTGCTCCGGAGGCTGTGCTCTCCTGCCGCGTTACCCAGACTGTGGACATCCCCCAGCGCCTTCCCTCTCCTCGTCCTTCCGTGTGGAAGGTGGGCTGCACCATGCCACCGAGCCCACCCCAGGCTCGGCCACAGCCGCGATGATGCTTTGGCTCCTCTTGCACTTGCTCCGAGGCTGCGCAGACATACCGGTGCTGCTGCCCCGCGTGCGCGGGACGAGGGCGTCCTGCTGGCAGTGCAGCGCAGGTCCCTTGCAGGGCCCGATCCAGCTGTGCTGCCAGACCGTCGCAGCAGCTCCCTGGGTTGTTTTTAAACCAGGTCCCCAAAGAGGACCTGGAAGAGCCCTGTCTGGAGCGACGCTGCGCTCAGCTCCAGGTGTCTGCGCGAGCGATGGGGCGGTGCCCGATCCTCAGCATCGCCTTGGCTGCGCATCCAGAGGCGCGGGCGTTACGCCGTGTTGTCTCAGTATCACTAGAACAACCAGCTAAGCCATGCGGCAGTGCAGTTGCTGGACTTTTCTGTTCCTATAAAAGGTTTTAAGCCTTTGCAAAACCGGGAAGTATTACGGAGGGGGAAAAAAAAAACCGCCTTGTTTCGCATTAACAGTCTTTGCTTTTCCTGGCGAAGGTGGGACAATAGCCACACGCCGCGTGGTATCAGTGTCACAAAGAACGGACCCAAAAGGCTTCAGCTCAGGACAAATAAAAGTAACATTGATTCCTTTTTATTTTTCCTTTTTTTTTTTTCCAGCTGGTATCAATACATTAAACAGCCACGCTGGAAAAGTGAAATTGATTCAAGGCCTTCAGTGCTCCCTGCCAAAAAAGCCTCCTGCAAGGATCTATTCTGTATTGAATTACAGTCTGGAAAAGTTCAATAGGTTATTGTACAAACAGAGAGCAAAAGCCCGTCAACAATGGAGCCAAAGTGATTGTGCGGCTCCTTTGTGTTTGCCGGCCCCGCGCCCCTCGCAAGCTCGGATGTTAAATCAGTTTAATTAAAATGGTGGGCTTCAAATGCTTCGCATTTTTTTAATGTGTGTCCCTGCGTAA
>VZSC01012185.1:14424-48415 GCA_013398225.1 Steatornis caripensis | reverse complement strand
AAAAAAAAAAAAAAAAAAACAAAAACAAAAAACCCACAAGAGAACAATAATGTCAATGAATAGAGACTGTGATCTAGAGTTCAACTTTAGCCAAATTGCAAGGATGGAAGATCTTAAAGGTAACAAAACTGAAGGCAGTGACTGTGGAAACAGTGTGGAGTGCAGAGCAAGACAGTGCTGGTGCAATTAGAAGCGCAGCAGTGAAGCTCAACACAGCCATAAAGATCTAGTTGCTGCACTGGATCATATGTACACAGTATTTTTTCTTCCAAGTGATGATAACTGAACTTATCCTTACTAGAATTTTAAAACCTGTGAAAAAGAACAACCATCCTGGAAGAGATAATCATGACCTTTTTGTGTGTGGTTTTGTTGGTGTCTGATAAGTCGTAATTCATGTGTTTTAGTTTTGATAGTGTGTACTTGAGAACATAGAGGTAACATCAGTCTCTACCTCCTCCGTCATATGGACCTCTTGAGAGTCTCCTCACTGTCATTAGCCTGTAACAGAAACAGTGAATGTGATTATTTCTCTTCTGTCTGTTATTGAAAGGCTAATGAATGTTTTTAGCTTTTTGCGTTTTTATTTCCATTGTGTTGGAAAAAATATGTCAGTAAAACCTCAGATAAAGGTTTTCTAAAGGAAGAATGAAATATAAACATGGTGGGAGCTCAATCTTCTTGTGAAAACATGAATAATCAGAAGTAAGCAAAGAGTCTAAGTCAAATGACTCTGCCAGTTTTGCTAGATAGTACATGGCCTCGGTTTAATACCAGCTGTCAGCCATCCAACTTTATATTTATCTTTGCCTTTCCATCATTGAAAGTGTAAAGATACCTTTTGGTTATTGCTCAGATGAGAAAATATGTGTCTAAAGTTGTTTTATTTGTGTGCGGCAGCCCGTCTGTGTATCAGCAAGACTGTGCTGAAAAATTGTGTACACAATAGTTTTTGCAATAAATTACTTCACTACAAAGGGATTTTGCTAAGATTTCAGGTGGAAATGGGCTGGCTAGGGGCTGTTTGTTTCCTATTGCAAGTAGTGTGAATGTGGATGCGTCCATCCTCTCAAGTCATACGTGATTTCAATAAGGTTATTTATGGTTTATGCCACTTCCTAAATGGACATATTTTAGAAAGACATGGCATACCAACAGCCCAAATGCTACTTCCTACATTGTTTCAGTAACTGTATCATTTAGAACTACCTACACACACGCACACTGTTTTACCTCCAAACTCATCAAAATATGGTATGATTTCTGATATTTTCATGGGGATAACACGCAGCTATGCAGAGTCAGATGATTAGTTTCTATCAGAAGGTTGTTGCAAAGTAATTTGCCAACAAATAGGTGTTGTGGTGGGTTTGTTTTCCCTCCTTCCTTAAACCACACTCTAACAGAAGTTACTTGTATATTTTCTAGGTTGTGGGGTTTTTCTTTTTTCCCCTTTCAGAATACTTTTTAATAGTAGTAGAACCATCTAGCAGTTTAAGCTGTCTGAACGTCAAGGTAAAACATTGCTGGCTATGACAAACTTGTTTGCTTTCTGCCTATGAGCAGTGCAGGTGCCTCTTTTGTTTGAACAGTGTCTGAGCAGTGTAGGAGATGCATCACTGGCCAGAAGTTCCAGGCAGTTTGCCTCAGCACAGTTCTTTACACTCCCCAATGTCATTAAACTTGGCATTGCTCAAATGATAATGAAACTGGTCTCTGGTCCATCTTTCCATAATCTGTGTTATCATCCCACAGTAAATAGTGTGAGCTCAGTATTGTGATTTTCTGTTGAGGAATTCTTTAATATTTTCAGTTGGTTGGCTTACTGGTTTTACTCACTCTGCACAAGGAGCCTGGGAGAACTGCATCCAAACTGTATGTTTGACTTAAAACTGTAGGACATTATCATGTATTCTCAAGATTAAAATATTTATCAGAATTTGGGAATTTTTTACCAAAACAAATAGAAATTGAAAAGAATTTTATCACTTCCCTTTCAATTTGGGAAACTACTCGACGTATTCTTTTCCCTCTTTTCTTTTCCTCTCCATCAACGCCTGCTATGTGGTTCTTTCAAAGTAAAGGCAGTACTACTCTCATTAGTAATTATTTTTTCTTGGGAACTTGTGAATCTACCTCTGAACAGAGGATTGACCACTTGTCATAGAAAGATAATGATGACAAAAACAGGTATTTTTTAGGATGGTCTTCTAGTTCCTATGGTGTTTTATACTTTAGAACCAAACTCAAAATCCAAAGTCTGTAACTCAAAATATTGTGGATTTTAAAATACTCTTCTCTGTTTCAATTTACTTTTCTGCATCTGTTAGTCTACAAATGATTTTTTGCAATGCTGAACCCTCCTCTCTTTCATTAATTGTACATTGTGGCATCTACTCTTCCAGTTAGTGTGAGTTGTTCACAAGTTCTGGAAAGAATTACCACTATAGCAGTGACATTTAGATGTTCTTAAGAGAACCAGATATTTTGGGAGAGAATTGGCTAATTTGAATTGCTGCAATTCTGTTAAACTACTTGAGGTTATGACAATTCATATTAGCAAAGGATTATGTGTTTACATTGTGCTTACAGAATAAATATGTGTTTAGCAACATTTCCTTACAGACTTGTGTTAAGTGTTATTGCATTTGCCTTGAAGAAATGTAATTTTTTTCTTCACCTGTAATGCTAGTAACAGCAGTAGTCCATCTCTTCTCCATTTTCTGCTGGTTCAGTAGATTTTGGTTTTGTAGATTGATCTCAGAAGTTGATGCTACTCATCCGTTCATGCATTCATAAACAAACTCAGAAGATGAGTAGTAATACAAATATTTCTTCTTCCTCTTACCACAGGTCTTGAAGGTTTTTTTCCTGAAAGGCATTCCAAGCTTACAGTAACAACAAGAAGTGTCGGCAGACAGGTATCCTAAGAGTAATAGAACAGAAATGGATTCTTTTTTGAGTTTGAAGAGAAGAGAGAAGAAAAGAAAATCCACCCAAAATCCAACAAAAAATTCACCCACAAGACTGGAGGAAAACTTGAGGGCTAAACCTAAAGGGAAGAGAGACTGATACTGTGATTATGAAAGGTAAATTTCATGTCATTATATCTTAAATTTTAATTTCTACAGGCATAGTCTCTCAGACAGTGCAAAAAATTTCCCTTTCCAAAACTGTACGTGCATCCCAGATTTGTTCCAACAACTTAAATGTCTTTCATTTATGTCTTACATGGAGAGTATCTAGTAATACAGTATCACAGTGTACTGGTTTTGGGTGGGATAGAGTTAGTTTTCTTCATAGCAGCTAGTATGGGGCTAAGCTTTGGACTTCTGCTGGAAACGGCATTGATAATACAGGGATGTTTTGGTTATTGCTGAGCAGTGCTTGCACAGTGTCAAGGCCTTTTTTACTCCTCACACCACCCCACCAGTGAGTAGGCTGGGGGTGCACAAGAGGCTGGGAGGGAACACAACCGGGACAGCTGACCCCAACTGACCAAAGGGGTATCCCATACCATATGATGTCATACTCAGCATATAAATCTGGGGGAGAAGAAGGAGGAACAGGGAATGTTAGGAGTGATGGTGTTTGTCTTCCCAAGTAACCTTTATGTGTGATGGAGCCCTGCTTTCCTAGGGATGGCTGAACACCTGCCTGCCCATGGGAAGTAGTGAATGAATTCCTTGTTTGCTTTGCTTGCGCACACAGATTTCGCTTTACTGCCCTTATCTCAACCTATGAGTTTTCTCAATTTTAGTCTTCCAATTCACTGCCCGATACCACTAGGGGAGTGAGCGAGTGACTGTGTGGTGCTTAGTTGCTGGCTGGTGTTAAACTGACATGTAGGCAATGAAAAAGATTGAAGGAAGGTTTTGATTTATTTATGTATGTATTTATTTATTATTATTATTATTATTTCTTAGACTATCTAATGCACTTGCATAGTCTTTGTGTTCTTTAGCCAGAGAGGAAGACTGTAGAAGTGCTAAAAGGTGAGAATATGAGATAACATAGTCTGAGAAAAAGCATGCCTCATATAGGACAGTAGATAACCAAAAAGAAAATGCAATTTAGGATATGCAGATAGTTGTTTGGAGTGTCCCTCTGATGGAGATCTTCGGCACTAACATCATACATGTTATTAGAATGTGCATTTTTTTGTGAAATGTCATCTTAAAAAATTAATCTTTCATTACTATCAATCCAGAAACTGTCTAGTTAAATGTGATGCAGGGACTTGTAAATATGAGCTAAAGAGCTGTACCGTTTCTAAATTTGTAAAGCTCCTCACATATTCAGTGGCAACAAGCCAAACCAATTTGACTTTTTCCCATGAAGAGCTGGGAAAAATCTTCTAGGTTTAGGGAAAAAAAAAGTCTTATTTCTTTGGCTCCCTCCATCCCTTTGGGTTTCCATGGGTGCATGCGTTTGGTTTGGTTTAGAAAGTTCAGTTTAGAATCCCAAGTAAGTCTGCTTGTAGAGGGGAAAATGTAACACCCTATTCCCTCATAGGAGTGGTTCTGAAAAAAGGCTAAGATATTGTATGTCTGTGGGGGTTTTGTTTTACTTCTTTCTTTTATTAGAGTAAAGGTTGAAAAGTATATCAAGTGCATGACAAGACAGAACTTATTCAGGTACATCAAACTACAGTGTCTCTGACTATTCAAGGCCAGAACATTCTTCCTGATATGCCCATGCAAGTTGTATTAGCTTGACTGACGTTACAGGGACATAACTGAGACCACAATTTTACCTGCTGTGTATATAGGTTACAATAGAAGGCAATTAACTACAATCTATACTGGTACACATTGTCCCACAATGTGTTTTTCTTTGACATTTTAATCAATGGGGCTTTTATGACAGATTTCTGTACAGTATTTTTCAACAATCCTAGGAAGTAAATTATTGGTAATTGCTGTTGATTATTCTTATTTACAGAAACTACATTTACTGTTTCAGGAGAAGAAGACGGTTGTCAGGATCTTTGTTTTCTAAAGAGTTGCAGTTATTGACTGTGTTGAATAACTCTATGCTTGCTATTTTTTTCCAAAGATCAAAGAAAACCACTTAGAAGAAACATCTTAGAAGAAAAATTGTCCCTGATTCTTTTGCCACTAATGATGCACTGAGATAGTAATTTAAATTTACTGCTTATGGTTTAACAAATAATTGCCACACAGAAAAATGCTTGAGGTGCCAAGAGTGCTGGATTATCCATACCAGTGTTACTTCAAAATTGTCTTTTCTACATCTTTATCTGGGTCTTATATGATTCTCAGCTGTCTAGTGAACACCTAACTTCATTGTAATGGGTTACAGCTTGATATTAAATTTTCAGGTTTAATTCTTTCTGAATGTATTGAAAGTGATGCTAGTAGAGCAATGTTGGCATCACTACATTCAAAAGATACTTTAATAAGGGAATATAGATAATTGGAATTTTTTGTTGGTTTTGGACAGTTCTTGATTACTTAATCACTATATACTTCATGGATTTTGAGTTTTGAGTATTTCTTTCTGCCTCTAGAATTCAAATTTTCTGAGAATGTGATGTATGCAAGCAAAATAAGGATAATTGTTGTATTACAAAAGCCTTGCATTTTTATTCCTCTCTTTATTCATTAAAGACCTCAATAAAACACATAACTATAAAATAAGATTTCTTTGTAGTTTGAAGTACTCCCTCAGCTGATCCATGCATAATATTTTAACCAAAAGTGTGATGTTAGTTTTATTACATCCATAGAATTTTTGTTCTCTTACAGGCTTCTTCTCAAGCAATTAAATAAACAAAAAATACTGAATTAGTGATTAAGTAATATTGTATCTCGAGTCACTTATAAATAATCTATCCTTTACAGCTCTTGTTGAGTACATATAATCAGATTTTTCATTTTAAAATAATATTACAACAGAAATCGAATACTGTTCTAGAAACCGAATCAAAAGCTCAAGAAGTCTGGAAAAACCTGCTTGGTTTTGGTGAGTTTTCTTGTGGTGGGGAGGGGAACTTCTTGTTGTTGTTAGACTACCTCAGTATAATCAAGTAAGACACTAGTATTTTTTTTTTTTTTTTTAAATTGCACTCATGTTTTGGAATGTGGGCTTGTTGGGGCAGAACCTATGTCTCCTTGGAAGGCAGACATTCATTATTTTGGGGACTTTTGCAGTTTAAAGAAGTAAGAGTTGCTTGGACCCTCCTTGGTAAAGATAATTTAGTTGTGGAAGGATAACTGAGTTGTATATCTGTCTATCAGATGGGATATGTTAAACTGTGAAAAGCAGAGCTCTTCAGGTTTAAGGATGTGATTTCCTCCCTGAGCTGTGTAAGGAAATCTTAAAAACAAACAAAAAAGCTAAACCCTGTGCACTTGTAAACTCTGTTTTGTAAAGAGTATATTTATTTGTGTAGAATTGTGGTAATTTTAGCATCCACTTACATATCCATCCGTCTCTGTATAAATTACTTATTTTTGTGATTTTGAAAATTATAAAATTATGTTCTGACACTTAGGCCTTAGTTTGATTCTTCATTGGTGCTGTTTAGTGAATCTCAGTGGGTCAAAAAATGAGTAAACAGAATTTTAATGTATCTATTTATGCTCGTTGCATTACATAGTAAGTTTGACTAATGTTTCGAGTACTGAATATGTAAGCAGGCTCACTTCATGTACGCACTGAAACTCCATATGACATCTTCACACTAGCTAGAGGTAGCTCTAAATGTCATTGTTTTCTGCAATACATGTTGTGGCATATGTTAGCTATTTAGTCCAAACTACCCAAGAAAAGTGAGTTGGGAAAAGAGTTGGTAAAAAGCTATAGTGTTGCTGTGTATTAACATACAAATTCAGCAACACCTGAAATGAGCAGATACTCCTTCTGTGAAAATGTTCTGACCTTTCTTAAGACAGCAAATGTGTTTTACAAGATATTGAAAATTACAGGTTAGTTTCACTGTTTTCCTTATGGAACAAACTGGTGAAATTAAGGATAATTATAGCTAAAAAGATTATAAGACAGAGCATCTAGGGTGTTTATTGCTCAGTGACAGTTTTTATAACACTTGACCTGAGAAAAGCTTGTGAAAGGTTTTTAGTTACTACAGTTCACATCGTCAGTGGTGTAGTAGACAAAAGAATCATTCGTATCTCACAGTTAAGGAAGTTACCCATTTCATAGCAGTTATACCTTCAATATCTTCTCCTGGGGTGATTGAAAATCAATTACTGAGAACTGTTTTCATTTTCAAATGAAAACTTTTTCTAAATTGTTTTATTACCTGTGTATTGATAAAGCTATAAATACATGCAGATACCAAAGAATATGGAAGATCCAGTAGCACCACATATAGTTAAGTCTATGCAGTACACATGGTCTCATTTTCTTAGGCAGTTTTTTTCTATTTGGAATGCAGTATTTTATGCTGGTTGTCTATGTCCTTATGCTAACCTCTTTTTATGGCAGCATAGCTAAAAAAAATTCAGCACAAATCATTTCCAAAATAGGTCGAGCATACTTTCAGCACATTTGCAGATGATGGCAAGTTGGAGAAGAGCATCTGGTACTCTGGACAGCAGGCCTGTTATGCAGCAGGAGCTCCACAGAAATGGACTGAAAGGATCATCTGGAAGTTCAACCAAGGAACCAGGAAAGTGTGCATCTGGGATGGAATAACCCCATGGAGAATCTCAAAGGGAGAGTGGGTTGGCTGGCTGGAAAGCAGCTTGGGAGAAGAAGGGGAGACAGAAACAATAAACCCTCAAAAAACCCTCCCAAAAAGCAACAGTCTTAGAGGATATGTTGCACATGACTCAACAGTGTGCTCCTGCAGCGAAAAAGACCAGTTATGTTCTGTCTATACTAGCAAGAGCATAGCTAGTCATTGGAGGGCCGCCAAAGAAATTAATGGGGCTGGAGCGTATGATGCAAAAGGAGAGGCTGAGTAAATTTGTTTGGCCTTAAGAAAGGAAGGTTAAGAGGACACCTTACTGCTGTCCTCAATGGTCTAATAGGTGAGTATGGAGAAAACGGAACCAGACTCCCTTTAGTGGTCCTAGGTGATAGGGAAAGAATGGGCACAAGCTGCAATGCAGGAAGAGATTTCTTTTTCTTTCATCACATTCTGTGTATTATTTCCATCTAAGTGGAAAAATGTGAGTGTACCCCAACGTGAATACCACAAAAAAAAACCCTCAGAAACATCTCTGCAATAAAGGCTAATAACTGTAGATCCTCTTCCTGGCATTCTGAATTGAACAAGGGACTTGATCTTTATGATTGTAATGACATTATCAGTGCTCAGTATGTTAAGAACAAAATAAAAAATGAGTTTACATATAACTTATATCATGTGCATGCAATTTATTGTTATGAGGTGTCCAGACCATGGTCCAAAGTCTACCGGAAGTAATGGAAATACTTCCATCAGAGTATTTATCAGAGTAGAGCCTGTTGGAAATACCCAAATTTGCAAATTCTGAACAAGTTGACTCAAAGACTAGCGCAAATTTAACAGTCTCTTAACATAACCTGGGAGGAGAACTGCAGCTTCATTTCTTCTGGTATACAAGATAGCTCCATGAGAGCCAGTTTGGGTATCATTACAAAATGAGGGCTGTGGAGACATTTTAGGTTCTGTGAAGGAACGATGTGTCAGTACAGATTATTTAGACTAGTGGAAATCTGGTTAGTTTCAGCAAATGCTTGAATGTAGTGTTAAGGCAGGAAACTGCTTCGCCTACGTAGCACAATCAGAGCATATTTATTTTGTTAATGTTATGTTACCATAAAATAATAAGGGAAGTTAAATTACAATTTAATTGTTCATCATGTTGCAGAACACATTGTATCTCAAGCTGTCATGGAAACTAGTTATCATTTCTTTGATACTTAAATCGTACACACAAAAATGGTTGAGGAAAGATAGAGGGATCACAATATTTGTATGAGAAAGATTAATGAGGTGTCTAAGCTGATTGCTTTTGCAGTAACTCATATTTCATGATATTGTATGAATGCATAACTGATTTTTTTTAAGTTTAAATGAAAAAAAATCCTTTTCTGTTTATCGATACAGATGTAACGTATACATACCATGAGTTTTACTTTCTGTTTATAGCAATTTTGCTATAGTGGTAAAAGATGTAATGTATCCTAACAATTTCAAAAGTGTATCTGTTGATGATTTGATTCCATAGCACTTTTTCCTAGACAGTTGTTATATGATTACATTTTACAGTATAATATGAATGTATTTGTGGAGAATTCATTCAGTTCTATTCATAATACACAGTACACAACATAAAGGATTACACTCTCTCCCTCTAGTTACTGCAAAATAAATTTATCTGTTACACAATATTTCCATGTCTTCATTGATCATTCAGATCAATTGTTGGAGGTCTGTCAATGTTCATTTAATGTCGGTGTATGATTCAGCCACACAAATATGTCCACATATATATATATATATATATATATATATATATATACACACACACATATATATACCCAGTGGAATTAAAAAAAAAATCCCAAACAAACGTGTTCTTGATTACAGGGGTGAATAAGAAAGAAAAAAACAGAATTTCAAAGCATGTGTGTTATTTTTTTTCTACTACAATGTATTATAAACTAACAAAACCAAACATAACAAATATTGTTTATATGATCATTTTTATTATTATAAAAGCTTATTTTCTAATCCTTGTTCATGTATAGACAAATGAAAACTTAATTGTAAAAATTCACTTAAAATTGGAATGTGAAATCCCCACTTTTCTCTTCACCTTTCCCTGTGTAAACAAATGATGGAATACTTAAATTATTTCTTTACAAGATTCATAAGCAATCCCAGTAAAAATTAAAGCTTATGTTGCTAGTTATGAGTAAGGCTTATGAATTAATCAGAAAAGCAAAGTAAAAGGTATTTTGAAATAATAAGTATAGTAATAAAAGCAATAAGTATAGTAATAAAAGCATTATATTACTAATAATTTCTCTTTTTCAAATATTTTTCCTCTGAGGTGGCTCAAAGGAAATGATTACACTTTGTGGTCATTTAGACTTTTACCACCTACATTTTGAAGATTTTAACTGGTAAGTGTTAAGACTAACACAGATACGATATTCTGCTTGTGATGTTAAACCAGCTGATTGAACTAAGCACTTCAAGGCCTAGGCAACTTTTGTTACATTTGACATGGCAAAAAGGGAGATATGATTATGTTCTCAAATATTCAGATTCAATATATTTCATTTTTTGTCTGAAATGTACAATTCAGTTTAGTCTCCTTTGCCTAGGGCATTAAGATCGCATAGAAGATATAGGTGTTAGTGCAGACACTGTACAGTAATGGGAGTGTCTATCCAGTTTTACTACTTTCCTTGTACTGTGTCATATTCCCAGCCCAATGCTCAAATCTTATCTCTACATACTCTCTCTCACTACAATTGTACACACACATGCATCTGTGTGTCATTACTCATGGGAGCTAATTTTTTTACTGTTTTCAGCTTCCTGAATACCTTGTCCTTGTAGGAAGATGCCAGCTCTTTTGTGATACAACTAAACACGAACTTAAACATTTTTCCTGCAACAGACTTTGACTTTTTCTTTTCTGGGGATGTAAAAGGCTGTGTTGGCAGGAAAAAGTCTGCTCATTATATGGACCTTAAATTGAGGAATCAGAGAGTAGTTTGGATTGGAAAGGATCTTTAAAGGTCATCTAGTTCAACCCCCCCTTCAATGAGCAGGGACATCTTCAACTAGATGAGGTTACTCAAAGCCCCATCCCACCCGACCTTGAATGGATCATACTGAGATTGTATGCAGCTTTGGTTTAAGAAGAGTTCTATCCATCTTGTTAATATCTAGATTAAGGTTAAGAGAATCCAAGTGTTGTGAATGAAACCTTTGCTGCTTCCGTAGTTCAGTTTAAGAAGAAAAGCTTATAGTGTTAGGAAGCTGGAATTCATATTTCATATATTGGAATTGTTTCTCCTGTTCCTTCCCTATCTTCTATGGAAAATTGGTCAACATATTTTTCCTTAAAATCTTAAGATAAAAGAAAATTTTTGCCATGTTCTTCAATTGGGAAATATTATCTGCTCTTCAGAATGCAGGCAGGCATTCAAAAGCAAAACTAATAAAGGAATAATTAAAGATTCTTATTTAAAGATTACAGAAAACCATAAGTGATTAAAAAGTTTCCATGTATTCCTATCACATACTGATAGTATATTCGCTACTGTAAATAAATGAATTGCTGGCTTGTCTAGAAATTAAGAAAGTAGGTGTGTTGATATTTAAATAATAACACTTTAGTGCCTATTAACCTAATTTGCTCTTGTGGAATGTTAATTAATAAAAGGGAACAAAGAAATAACTTTTCACACAGAGATCTGTAATGGTGCACAATTTGTTTGAAACATAGCAAACTCTACTTTTGCTAGTATTTCTGAAGCTACATCTTCAGTTTCTTCTGCTTTACCTTTATACATGACAATTTCTGCTGCTATATTCCTGAGATATTTGAGAAAAGTCAATCTAGCTCTACTTCTAACCATCGACTAGCTCTTCTTTTCTTTCTTGCCAACCCCTTCCACTGAAGTTTGCTTGTTTCCAGAAGTTAAAAGAGAGACAGATACACTGCCTTCTGTTTCTTCGTTGCTTCATCACACATACTGGTAAAAAGACCTTTAGCTACTTGAGTTAAATGAATTTATAGGCAGTTGTGTTCCAAAGAAATCAACTGACTGGATGCTGCCTAGTTTTTCATTCTACCCTGATTAGACCACTCTACAACAATAACACCTGAAAACCAAGGGACTAGGATATGTGTATGTGTGTGTTTCTGTGCTTGTTTGTTTGTTTGTTTTGGGTTTTGGTTCTGTTTGGTTTGGGATTTAGTAGGGTTTGTTTTGTGGGTCTTTTTGAAGTTTATTGGAAAACTTCCTATGTTTTCTGTAATTTTGCCTTGTTTATAGGAGAAGGGATAATGAGGGAATGAAGCAAAACCACAAAGCACGTGCTATCACTCTAGAAAATGAAGTCAAAATATGGCTAATTAAGAAATAAGAAATTAAATATTCAACGGGGATGTAACCACCTTCTGTTTTCTGGAGCATTGGGCTGATCAAAAAACCCTCATACTTTTGGAACTCAAAAGTCAATTAATGCCGTAAGCAAACATAGTTTCATTTTTCTATGGGTACTTCTACCTGGTCAAATCAGTCTGCCAGTCTTGTGTTTCACTTTAATAGGGCAACAGGTCTTTACATATTTTAGTGCCTGTATGTGTGGGAGTTGTTAAGTCTTACCTCTGAGAGACTGAAGAGGTTGTGAATTGGTATTTTCTTAAATCCTGCTGTGTTGAAACACACTTTTCTTCAATCTGCCTCTACACTACTATGTAGATATGTTTTATGTTTTTTTAAGCCATGCTTTCAATTCAGCAAAATGCAATGGTACTTGTTACCCTTTTAAGGTAAATCTTAAAGTCTTACACTCTACAGAAAATGTAAAGAAATGAAGGACTGGGCAGAACTCACCTAGATGTGAAAATGAAAAATAAGCAAGATTCCTACTTTAAAAAACAGAGTCATTTAGAGTAAGAATTTTCTGTTCATGTTTAAGATGAATATGAATGCAATATATATTGATTGCTTAATATAATATTCATAGAATGTTTACAATTATCAACCTTTCTAATGAAGTTCAGTATTTTTTTAATCTACACTACAATTTAAAGTCCAGTCTATTGTTGACACGTCAGTGAGTGTCATTTAATACGTCTGGTCTCTATGTTAGAAAGTGAGATTCCAAACACAACCTGTTGGGAGGTATTGAAGGAAACTATCCTTATACAAAAAAGTGAAATATAGTAGGTAATACAGCAAAACATAATCAAGAAATTAGATATATCACTAAAACTAGATTATCACTAGCACAGAAAACAAAACTTCATATGGAGAACCATTTGAAAACATACAATATGCTTATTACCACATTTAATTCTCTGTTAACTAACTTACAATGGGTTTTCCATGCTGTAAAGATCTTGTCTTGAATAAGAAATATGTAGGATGTAACACTATTTCTTTTGCTTTGGTCCATAGTGACAAAGCAGGTCTCATCTTTGGGAAATGAGATCATGTTTGAAGTGTGATGTGTAAAAAAATCATAGTACCAATCTCTAGAATAACAAGTGGACACATGCAGCAGCATTCATGCTTCCCTAATCCATCTTTCACATATCATATTCGTCCCTAGTTAGCATAGAAACCCATCCATTTGTTTGTCTTGACTAGTAACTCAAAAAGCCAAAGTGGTAACAGGATAAATCCTGGTCCTTGTGTCCTCTGATGCGCTGCTGTTGCTAATGATCCTTTCCAAGGCTTAATTTCCCATGCCTTGAAGCATTTAATCTACTCTTATAGTTAAAGTGAAATTAAGAAACTGGCAGTACTTTAATTCATTAACAAAATTCTCATCATCTTTTTTGAAGTTTTTTTATACTGTCAGCAACATGGATCCTTTCGTCTCCATGAAGAGATTTCTACTGTGCTCCTCACAGTTATACCTGAGATCCCTTAGGTGCGCTCAGTGCAAATCATTAATTATAACACATTAGCTGAATGTAATGAAAAAATACAAATATTTGGAACTTTCTTTGTCTCCCCTAGCCATTCCTTTTAATAGGTGGACTCTGGCTGATTTCAGCCAAATTTGATAGAGGATCTGAAGTCTCAAGAATATGAAGTTCCTACAAGTTTTTGTGAAAAACATTGTCTAACCAAAAGAAAATAAATCCTGTCAATTCCCTTGATAAGCAGAGAAAATGGGGCTATGACTACTACCCATTTTGTATGACATTGTGCAGCTAACAAATCAGTATCTGTGTAGCCCTGGATCACCCACCGGTCAGCCTCCAAAGAAAGTTGAGGCTAATATAGTGAGACTTTAAAACAGTGTACTACAGTTTTTCATGGCTGAATTTTTTTTTAATATTGCTTAATCTGTCTGTATGGTGGGATTATATTATTACCATTCTTAGAGCTTCTAGAAGGCTAGTAATTTCTTGGTAATTATTCACTAAATGGCTAATGTGTAGCGGCTAGACAAAAATGACATTTGAATAGGAGAGAGGCTTCTGTGGAGATCTAGCCAGGTACATGCATGTAACAGAAAAATGAGACTCTGCATCTTTAAAATGGCAAAGATGTGAAATAAGTGGAATCAGTCTTCTTGCACTGAAACTGAAGGTACCTTGCTGCTAGCAAAAAATGAAATACAGTCATTTTCTGGATTCTTCAAAATTGAGATTAAACAATTATCCTAGTTGAGAACACTAGAATAAATAGCAAACCACCCACTGGCATTTCTTAATGATGGGTCACTCTGCCGAAAAAAAAGAAGTGCATTTCTGTTTGTCTCATATGGGAAGGCAGAGGAGAGGCTGTAAATAGGGAAGAAGGAGTAAATTGCTCTGCTTCCTGGAGCAAACCATCAGGATGTCTGCTAGGAAGTGGCTGGGAAGATGCTGGTAGCATCAAGCCTGGAATGGGCATCAACACAATGATATAAGGATGCTTAATTACTCTCTTCTGAGTCTCCTCCTGCTAGCCAAGAAAAGTACTCCACTTCTCTTACTCCTTCACCTGGTTATAGAAACATGTTCAACACATGTGTCATGGTCAGAATAATAAGTTTGATTTATTTTCCTGGCTGAGCTGCAATGATCAAGCATAGGGCTGTGCAGCAGGTATCTCCAGAGAGCCCAGATTGTGTTATCTCCATACAGCTGAGGGCTATAAAGATGATGAGGGGACTAGAGCATCTCTCTTATGAGGAAAGGATGAGAGACCTGTGCCTGTTAGCCTGAAGAAGACTGAGAGGGGTTCTGATCAATACTTAGGAATATCTAAAGGGCGAGTGTCAAGATGATGGAACCAGACTCTTTTCAGTGGTGCCCAGCGACAGAAGCAGGGGCAACAGGCACAACTTGGAACACAGGCAGCTCCGCCTGAACACGAGGAGGAACTTCTTTACTTTGAGGGTGACCAAGCACTGGAGCAGGCTACCCAGAGACATTGTGGAGTCTCCTTCTCTGGAGATATTCAAAGGGATTAACTCCAGAATATCAAATATTTCAGGACATTCACTTGAAATATACTGATACGGTTTCCAATTCTTCGTTCATTAATTGAGTATCTAGCTACAAAGAGTGATATATAAGCAATATGAGGTTTAAATCCTGAGTCCAAATCAGTGTAAAAAGGATCTGAAAATGGGGTCTACTATTTGTTGCATGGCAAACAGGATTTTTTTTCCCCTTTATTTTAACCACAAATGCTATCACAGACGTTAGGAAGAGTTTTACTTCCAAAATCCGTGAAATGTTTCTGGCCTTATAACCACATAAAAAATTCCACAGAAATTCCTGGCTATTTCTGCTCACCAGTGAACATATGGGAAAGTATCTATTTGTACTTAGCTTATGGTTAGTTTGAGGAATATAGCTGCAAATCATGGAAGACAAAACAATTGAAAGAAAAATACTACCTTTTGGTGGCCTTCACAATTGTGCAGTTTTTAATGAAGAATTGTAATCATATGTTTTCAATATGGAATCTTGAATATGAATCCACAAAGCAATAAAGTTAACTTTAATTAAAATTTGGGCAGAAATCATAGATATTTATTCTCACTTTAGACTTTACTTCTAATTTGTTACACTGTCTGAGACAGACATGGACACAGAACATCATGAATTAGAACTCCTTTATGCTGATATGGATTTCCACAAGTAAGCTTTTAAACTATCTGGGGTGTGTATGTTTGTGTGATGCATGCACACAAAGGAATCTCTGACATTCATTAACTTGTAGGTGAATTTTCACTGGAACAAGTTTGTGCCCTAAAACTGCAGCTAATGCAGGATTTGTTAGTTACTGACATTTTTAGAACAAGAGGGATAAAAATAAACAAGGCAGAAATACCACATGTCATATGAATTTCAAGTACATCTTTCTTGGCATAAAATCGTCTAAAACACTAGAGATATTCAGCTCAAATCTGTTGTTGTTGTCCTAAATATATTGCTTTGTTAAAATAATACTTCTAAACCTTTTGGGTATTGACAGCCTATTATTTTTTGTATGTGCCATCTTTATCCAGGAAACTGAAAGAACAACTAATTATATCCTTTGCAAATGAGTGTAGCAGAATAGCTTTTGTTCACCAAAATTCTTAAGTCTATTCATCATGAATGAAGAATTCACTAGGATTTTTTTTGTTGTTTTTAATGTACAGCGTGTTTAGCGGCATGTAAAGTTTGGCATTTGAAGCTAATTGTATACTTTGCTTTGGAGACAGTAAATTCAACCAGTCTGCTGAACTGGGTTGCATTTGTACTTAGACCTTAATTGATCAATTTGCAGAAGGTTTTTGTGTGTTGTTTTTGGATGATTGACACTGGCACTATTATTTTTAAAGGTTGCCCTCTCAGTTTTAGAAAAAGCTATGGAGGTAAGCAATTAAAACGAAGGTCAGTAAAATAAATCTATTAACAAAAGTATAATGTTTGGGGGGAATGTGCTACACCTAAAAAATTACAATGATTTTACAAAAATAATTGCATATAAAAGCTTCTCTAACTAGTTTTTTTTCTGTGTTGTTAAGAAATCAAAAGCAAATGACTTAAGCAGAAAAGCAAACACCTGAGATGTAAGTGGAATACAGGTATGAGTGGTATGAAAAAATTAAAGCAAAAATATAGCTGAAATAGTCCCAAAGCATATACAGTCATATATCTTCAACTGGACTAGTCACTCTGTTTATCAGTATATGTATTTTAAAATGACAGGTTTCAGTAAAGTTCTTTTGAAAAATTTATACTTCAACATTTTTATTAATGATTTGGATGATGGAGCATAGCATATTCTCAGCAATATTGTTGATGCTACAGAACTGGGAGGAATTGCAGATACACCAGAGGGTTGTGCTGCTGTTCAGAGGGACCTCAACAGTCTGGAGAAAAAGGCAGACAGGAAACTAATAAAGTTCAACAAGGGGAAGTGGAAAGTACTACACATGCACCCATGCACCCCATGATGTATGAATAACTCCATGTACCAGTACATGTAGGGGGTTACTGGCTGATACCTAATTGACAAGTTGTGGAATCTCCATCCTTAGAGACATTAAAAAAACCCGTCTAGACATAGTTCTGGGCAGGTGGCTCTAGGTGCCCCTCTTGAACAAGATGGCCTCCAGAGATCTCTTCCATCCTGAACCATTTTGTGACTCTGTTATTCTATAATAATAATATTGTGTAGTCTATGTGCGCTCTCCTAAGTCCTTGTATGCTCTCCTAAGAGCTTCAGATTTCTTTATTCTCCCTAAAGCATTCCGAAGAAATGAGTATAGTTTTCTGGTAATGTTTACAGAATCAGTACAAATGTAAAATTAGGTTTTACTTCAATGAGCAACTTCAGGTGGCTCTTCTCTTTTTGTTAGAAAGAAATTGCAACTGTTTAAATTATATCTGTGTGCTTAGTTGGGATACTGCCAAAAAGGATGGTCTCATACACCATGATTTGTGTATTTGTGTAAACAAATACATGTTTAGGAGGTGCAAGTTTTCCATCTTACTTAAGCCAGAAAAAGAAATTTCTTACAATTTGTAACATTATTCTACAACTGTAAAAATTAATGTATAATTACTGGGGTTTTTTTCTGTTTAAGGAGTTATTTTCATTGGCTTTCATATCATTAACCTGCAATAAGCTTTGCACTGAGAAAATCTATGACTTTATTACAGGCCTTGGAAGATACCATACGCTGACATTTTGACAGATTGCTCGCATACAAATGGCTGAAATATTACTAGGTTTCTTTGTGGTTTTATGTGCTCCTTGCTTTATTTTCTTCCGGTAGGACTGATGTTCAATACGTACTGAACTACTTGAGTTGAAAACTTGTGAAAAGGGTGTACATGAAGTCATTTGTCCTGTGCTGTTATTTCAAGCTCTGTAAATCAATCTGTTTATCATCCCTAAAGGCATTAGGTCAGAACATGTCAAAATCTGTGATGAAACCTAGGTCAATGGTGTGCTGAAATTGAGCTTTTAAGTAAAAGATAGATAAAACTCTCTTTTCTGAAAAGAAGTTATCGTTTACATGTTGTCAATGAAAGTAAAACAACCTTGTGATATGTATACTCAGGGTAAATCTACTACAGTGATTTGTATACCCCTCTAAAAAGTCTAAAAGATCTACTAATCTTAATTATCAGGGCCAAGATACCAGAACCGACAGACAGTAGGTCTCAGCCTGCTGGCAAATTCTAGTGTTTTTAAGGTGTGTTATCTACACTGTTGTACTCCAGTTGTATGACAGAGAACCCACAGTGCCACAGTTATCAAGTGGAAGATCTGTTTATCTTCTCAGCTGGCTGGTTTAATGAAAGAAAAAACAAGTAATAGGTAAAATCAAAACAACTTCTGAGCAAGCCCTTTCAATTTATTATCTTTCTCACATACATATTTTATAAAACATTTTATCTCCTTTGCACATCTCTTATAGGTCTTGATTTGTCTGACCTATTTTAGATGAACCACATCCAAACATACATTGCCTTTCCATGGAGTAAAACAGAAGAATAGAATAAGTTACATACAGAGATTTAGACTGTGGCTTTACTGCTTCATTAGATGTATTTCACACTTTTCTCCCAAAACCTATACAGACTCAGATGTTGTAATTCACAAGTAAAGTCAATCTAGCAAGTAAATAAATTCTTGTTAAGGTTCAGTTAGCATAAGTATCAAAGAATATATACAGAGGGTACACAGAGGTATTGTATTTTTTTTTAATATTGCAGGGTATAGCCTTTTAATAGGAGAGTTTAAATTTTTTTAAGACCATACAGAGTGTGTTTAAATTTTTAAAAAAAACAAACCAGTATCTATAAAGAGAAAGGATAATGCATTCAATTTAATTCACGTTCTTACTCCAAAAATAGACAAAGTAGATGTGGTTTTGTTGCTGTATTTTTGAACAAAAATACATTTAAAGAAATAACACCCTTACATATTTGCACTAGGTATCGCTATTGATAATACACACTAATGAGCTCTGAAATAAAGAGTGGTAATTAAACCAAGTTTTTTTATCCGCTGGAGAGATGGCACTTACGTAGAAAGAAACTGAAAGTGGTGAGAAGATAGTGCTGACTGGTGTACTAAGAAAAATTATAGGAAAACTTTTGCAGTTCTAGGCAACTAAAGTATAGTTTATGCTAATCATCACATTTACCAGAAAGAGTAGCTCAGCTGAGGTTTGCCTACAAAAAAATTCCATTAGTTGGTTCAAAAATAGGTGGTGGTGTGAAATTCATCACATTGCAATGTTGGACGTAACTCAGCTTAAGGAACTGTGCACAAGAAGAAAATAAAATTTAAAATAGGGAAGTTATGCTAGGTTTAAACATTTATTATGCCCTGTCATCCCAATAAATTTTCACTGAAAGCAGATACGGAATATGTTTCTGACATGCTACATGGGTGAAAGAGGAGGGGATTTATTAAGCAAAGGAGGCAGAATATAAAGAAGATAGCAAAGATATGGTTAAGGAAGTAAAAACAGATTTGCCAAGTCTCTTTTAGATGTATGTTGTGACATATGAGTTTCTGGTAGGACTTTTATGATCATATGACTAATTTAGAAGGCATTAACAACTGACACTGTCCTGCCAAGTGTTCCACTTAGCATTCGCTCTTCTGTGACCTCTTTTCTCCAACCTGAATATGATATAAAATCTAAATACTGTTGAAGAATTTGAACAAAATAGTTGACAATCATAGAAGTAAAACTGGAGATTGGGAAATAGGTAAAATAATCTCTTTAATTCTACATGTAGTTAACACTCATGGATGATAAAAAGCCAATCAGAATCTTTCAATTATTTAATCTGAAAACTCTTGTATATTTTAAATTTTGTTTTAGTATCTATTAAAAATATTTTAATTTGGTCTTTTTTCCTCTTCTTTTTCCCTGTGAAAGTAGATGCGGTTTTCAATTTATGTCTTTAGAAAACTAATACATTTTGGCAGAAAAGAACTGTTAAGAACAAACATAAATTTCATTTTTCATTTTGTAATAATAATAATAATAATAAATTTTGTCTAAAATTGCAATTTATATTCTACTATAACAGTTCTCTGTGCCAAGTGTTCTTTAGTTGAGCAATGAACAAATGGCTTCTTTTCTTTTTATGAGCAGAAACTCTTCAAATGAGATTGAGATTATCAACCAAGGCAGGATGAAAGTGACTACACTTTCCCCCTCCGATTTTGTGCGTGATGTAGGTCCACCCTCTGTGGATCTTCTGAAAAACAAAGAAAATCTACCATAGAAGACAGACTCAAACTTCAGTATTTGAATGTTTTCATAACACAGGATGTCATAACATCATTCCTCTCTATTACTCCTAGTCAGGAAACAAAATTTAAATAATCCAGAATGCCCAATATTACTAATTGTTAGCACAATTGTGCCATGTTATTAGAGTTTCAGTCATACAAGGAGTCACTGTAAAGGGCGAAAATTAGAAGGTAAATCTTAACAGGATCAGTAAAACAATTAATTTTCTTCTATTTTAATTTTTTTTCTCCTCTATATAAATAGGGGCTACATTTGACTATAAATAAGCACAAATCACCACTACTAAGCATCCACAGGTGTGTCTGCCTAGACAGTGAAGGATCACTACTAAATCAGCTGCAATTCCTAGGTAATCATCTAGACAATGAATGTGGAAACATGAAAAATATTTAATTTCATGTTAGCACACACTTAGAAAACTGAGTGGACTGTTTGGACAGTACATGCCCAACCCAGAAACATTAGTAAACTCCTGACAAGCCTTCTATCAAAGTACACAGGTCTAGAAATATGTTTTGCTGCTGGACACTCCTAAAGTTCTCCTCTAGCAGGTAAGCACACATGGTCTGTTTTGGTGAAGACATTTCAATTTGACATTTTGTTGTACTGTTACATTTGTTTCCACAAAGAAAAAAAAAAACAGGAAAAGAAACAATAGTACCAAAATTACAAAGGATATCTTCACATAGGAGTATATATATATATACACAGAAGCATGTTGAGTTAAATGAAGTCCACTGTTAAAATATCAAAGAAAATGATAGAACTCATTTTTTTGATTTGTGTCCGAATGAAACAAATGCCTACTGTTTCCTAAAACACTCTTTAATTTTTTATGTACTTTTATTATACAATTAGTGTATGCTTGTAGTGTCCTTCTTGTTTTTTTCCCCTTCCTTTCCCTTTCTCCCCTCTTCTCTCCCTGTCTATTTATCTTCATTTGTATTCCTGCCTGTAAGAAAAAAAAAATCTGGAAATCGATAGTTCTATTTAAACTAATAAATCTCACCTCTTTTTTATATTTATTGTGTTTGAAGTAGGTTACAAAACCAGAAAAAGTAGTCATTTATTTACATCCCTCAATGATTATTATAAAAAAACACGTTAAGGATTGAAGTACTTATTAATAAAAAAAATTCTCAGGGTTTTTCTCAATTAATGTTTGGATTTTTGGAATACATTCAATTCCCACTGAATGAAAAATTATTTTTATATTTTTATATATTTATATTTTTAATTGTGTCAGGTGGTTAGTCTGCTGAAATATAGAGGGTGATGAGCAGAGCCTTGGAGAGCACAATGGCAGTGTTGGTATGGGCAGCAATAGGTGTTACCTGTTAAGGGAGGACAATAGTGTGGATAGGGAATGAAAAATAGAATGGGTTCCTGATTCTTTCCTTCAAGAGAGATAGAATTTATGTCCTTTTCAAGAGGAGATTATGACTCCTTATTTCCTTTTCCTACTCTTTGCAGTCTCAACTTTTTTACTGTTCCAAGGACCTGCACTGTGGTCTTTTCACTATTGGAGAACTGCTGTCATGAGAGGACTTTCTTGATACATTTTCAATGTTGTTCCATCTGACAACTAACAAGAGGAGGACCTTAACTAGTCAGAAGTTGGAAAAAACAGAACCTGAAATTTCTTCCTTTCTATACACTCTTTTTTTAGCTGAGTCTTCTCACCTTGACATTGATGTTGAAATGCTGAGTGAAGAGGTGCTTCACACAGCAGCTTAAGTCCAGATGGTATTGAATTTTGTTGTGGAAACATTTTGAAATATCTGTATTTAATAATGTCTTTTGATAACTTTTGGGTCAATATATGAGAAACACAGGACTGTTACAACCAAGGCAATTCAAGAGACTGCTAGCTCTGTACAATTTTTTAAATATTTCTTACTACGAAACTAAGTTTTTCCGGGCTCTAGAGCTTGTGGAAAGCAAAAGGTTTTTACGACAGCTGATTGAGAACATCTGTATTTATCTCTTGCCTGAACTTGCCTTCTACAAGTAACTCCATTTGTTGACAAGAACTGATGTAACTTTGGCATCTTACAAAGGTGATATGAATGTTCTGCAAAATGTGAAGCAAATACTTAATTTTGGGACTAATTGGAATCAGGTCATGGTCAGTCATGGGCCTGTTCTTAACTGAAATGTATCACAGGCTCAGACCTAAGCCTAACTTCTTTGGATAATACCTATGAAAGAACAAAGCAGAGTTTTAAGGGTAGACTTACAAATGTGAATGATTCAGAGAGGAAGGGAGACACAGGTGAAAGAATTGTGATATAAACAGATGAAAGATTTCTGTAGCAGCAGAAATGTGTTTCTTAGTAACTTCACTGTCATTTCCATCATTATCACAAGGTAGACTTCTGATTCAGAAGTATAAAGCATACACTGATATAACGGAGAAATCTTTTGAATAAATATGGATTTTCTGTGCTTAGCCCTCTGTAATGGAAAATGTTAAGTGGGAAGTGGAAGCCTAGTCTGGAGTGAGAGTGTATGCTCCCACACCCCCGGCAAAGTGAAAAAGATAAAACACTACATGGAGTCACAACATCCACAGCCCTTCACTGGCCCCTCTCACGTGCAGGCAAGCACTAAACCTCACAAAAGCGAACTCTGTGCCAGCTATAGGTCACCTTTTCCTCAGCCCTTTTGAACAGGGCTGCAGAATGACAGTGATTACACCTCAGTGTGGACCCTCTGCCCACATAGAGAGTGCAGTTGGATTTTCCCTCAAGTGCACGTAATGTTTTCGAACCTGTTCCTGATATTTTGAATAGCAAATCAATTCCACTAGAAAGTATGTTCAGACATGTTTGTGTTTCCTATGGGGCTTTATTAATTTTGTCACTATTAATCTGAGGCTGATGTTTTATATAGGTAAGATAAACTGATATTTTCTTTCTAAAACCACTTGTGAGAAAATAGATGTAAGAATATATAAAAATTTAAGAGAAGTGCTGGAAAAAATATTTAGGAACCAGTCAGCTAGCATGTTCAAACATTTAATTTGACACTGAACCTAATGTTCTACAGAAATGGGGTATTGATTGTCAAAAGTAAATTTCTGTTATGAAAGGTTTTTTTTACTATAGTTTTTTTTACTATACTGTAATGAACTCACCAGAAATGTGCTAGGCTTAAAAGATAGCCTACATGTGTACAACTTCTTAAAGACTAAGGAGGAGGAATTTTTATATATGCACATATATATGCATATAATCTTCTTTTTCACTTCTTTTTCACTTAATTTGTTGTACGTGTAATAAGGTTTTAATTATACCTATTCATTAATATTTCACAGTTCTCAGAATTTTCCTCTGCAAAAAAGCCCGAACTTTATGTTTGTGTGAATCCTACCATTTAAATTTTTAACCAAATTGAGATTTAAACTTTAACATATATCATAATCAGAAAAAAAATTACATTTTTTTCATGGGAGAATGGACACATTTTTTGAACAATTCTACTTGATGAGAAAATAATAGATACAATGAACAGCAGGGAATGAAAGGGAAGCTTATGATCTAAAGCAATATAATTATGTAAATTATCAACTGAGATAGACATACATCCTACTCCTTAATTTGAAGGGTTTTTATTTTTTATTATATGTATAAAATTTAAGAAATTAGTTTAAAATATTAATACAAGAAGCTCATTGGAAATCAGTTGGGAGAAACCTTTGCATTAATTTAATGACATATGGATCCGTCACAGCTAACGAAGAAGTTGGGTTGTCCGGCAACCTGAGAAATTTAAACAAGAAGAAGACATTAGCTTGCTGGCAAGAGTTTAGAGTATATCATTAAGAAAAAATCACTGAAGGGAAAGACCTGGAGGCACCATTGAGATAAATTACATTGGAGGTCGGTATGACTGGTAAAAGAGAAGGAACAGGGAACAAGACAATGTAATTTAAGAAACATACTTAGGATGGCCATACTTTATTTCCCATTGTTTTTTTCTCTTCCATTCTGACACACACAGAGTTTTTCTGTTCAACGGTGTAAATTACAGAAACTTCAGACAGAGATATGTTGAGGAGAGTCATGGGAGTATACAAAAACATATGGGAGTACTCTGCAGAGAGTACCATATGAAATGATTGTCACTTGAGATCTGACAGGAAAGAGAAGGAAATGTTGCCAACATGAGGGGAAAGGCTATAATAGGGACAAGCAGTTGGTCTGCTGAACAGCATTGCTACAACTCTGACTGAGTCAACCCTCTGAGGACCGACTTTGTCTTTCCTAGGTGCCTAGGTTGTACCTGGGATCTGCTTATGCACTTTGGCAAATTTTGCAATAATCTCAACCATTTAAAAGTCACAGCACTTCTTGTTATGAGGCCAGTATCTACTTTTCAGACATGAAAAAACAATTGGATTTCAGATAATAGAATTGCAATGTGCTTTAGGTTTGCAGTGCAGACAGAATTAATTTCCCCTAGTTTCAGCTTTCTAAAAGTTTGTCATCTAACTTTCCTTATGGTATTTCCCAAATTTTCCAGGAAAAGAACACTTTTATTATTCTTAGTTTATACCTTAATCATGGTACAAACAAATGCCATTTATAAGCAATCATAGTCACTTAACCTAAATAACAAAAAAATCAATTATCTAGTTTTCTACACTAACAGACTATAGTACATATTACCAGAGGACAATTCAGACAATCCTAGAATAACTGGGATAATTTAATCTCAAGCAGTGAAGGAACTTAGAGGATTTTAGACTATTAGATGAAATGAATCTTAAGATTTGTGGTGAAGAGATCATTACGTTACTTTCTATTAGTATCTTTTCACTCTGCAAAACTAATCTGTTTTGTCTAATCTTAATTCAAACCGCAATTCAGAAGAAAATGTATTGCAAGAATAAACAATGCTTTTGTTGGAACAGGAAAATGCAGTGAGGTGCAGACATATGTTTCATAATTTTGTAGTTGCATTCACTTTTTGTCTAAAGCTTTGAACCCTCCAATTTTCGTAATGCTTGCTATGAAACTGTTTTGCAATTGGAGAAGAACATGCAACAAGAAAGAAAGAAAAGCAAAATAGTATTTTATGATAAAACTCTAAAAGTCAAAATTCAGAAAACATTCCAGTCCTGCAAAGAAATTAAGTTAATTTTCAAAAAAATCTGAAGCCATTTTGAGGGTTGAGGTTGAAACACACATGAACTATAAAACTTTATAGTCTTTTGAAAAGGAGCATGAAAACACATTTAAATTGATTATTTATTTCAAATATTGGATTTATTCAAAGAGGGCGTTCAAGTGAAAACTCAAAACCTTTGAGTAAAAATCAAACACAAGACACCAAGTGGCTCTTTAGAAATACCGTTGAGAGTTGCAAAGTCACAACACTCCGGTTTACTTGTTTGATACTGTTTCCAACATCACCTAGAACTCTGCAGTATTAATTACTGAGCTCAGTTCAATAGGATTTTGATACACATAACATTTGATTTCCATTTGGATAATGACTTTGTCATTGCCTTCATGGAACAAGAATTTTGGCTAACCTAAGTATGCATGGAGAAAAATGTGACCAACCCAGGCCGTATAGCACCAGCTATCTCTATAGAGATTGTTAATAACCTGCTGACCAGATGTAATCTGCTACCTGAGTACCTATAACAAGTAAATATTAAGATTAAATAAAAAAAATAAAATTGTCTTGTATGCAACTAAAAAGAATTTCAAGCACAGATTTACTGGAAGATAGGAATGTTGTATCTTAGCAGGGCCTGCTGTAGCACATTATGACATGTGATGAGTTAAAAAGTCATACCAAAACACAGTTCCTGTTTCTCTATCAACATTGTGGCTGGATCTACCCCTGATTCCTGGATCACTTCAATAAAATTAAACACAGCTTGGTAAGCTCTTTGCTTTTATTACAGGAAGTAAAAAGTAAACAACCCTATGTCTCTTGTTCTTTCTAGCAGCTCTATCAGACAGTCTGAACCTTTCAAATGTTAACTGTACTTCATTAAAAATATCCAGCCTTATGGTAAAGTTTAGATGCTGTAGACTTTTCCATATGGCTTTGTAACTGTGTAGATCTTTAATGTATTTGCACACCCACACATGAATAAAAATTGTAAATAAATATAAAACTGCTCTTACTAGAGAAAACAGTAAAATTGCAGTTTATATTTTGAGAATTTTCTCTTTTTCAAAATACAGTACAAAAAATACTGTGCACTTCCTTGAAATATTTAGATAACAAAATATGATCCATTTCTTTTGCTCCCAAATCTCAAACAAATTTCTGTAGGACATTTAATTTATTTCAAAAGATCTCATGAATGATACGTCTTTTATAAAGCAATAACTTGAATAAATATTTTGGTAAATTTTGAACTAGATGATGAGAGATAAAACACACCACTATTGTATTTAATGCAAGTACTGCAGTTATGTTCAACATTGTTAATTTACTGGGGCAGGGACACAATGAGAAACATCAACTTTGTTAATGTCAGTGGAAACATGTAAGCACTACAATGCCATTTGGTTTTTTCTGATGTCTGTACTCCACTGCAGATATTAGTGTCAAGCTCACGGAAATTATTGTAGAATTTCTTTAACAGCAGAGATAGTAGAAAGACCTTTTAAATGTAGAATACTCTTTCACTCTCAAAATTATTTCACTACTAGAAATACTTCATAAGCTAGAAGTGATAAATATTCATGTGCATTAAATATATTCATTTAGCAGAATTATTCATAGTGAGGGAAATTATGTAGTCAGTTTCTTTTGGAATCAGTGGTAGTTTTAAGTGAACAAAGATTGTATGACTTGGCCTGTGTATTTAGCAAGATAAACAGCCTGTGCTCAGTGCAATGTCACTTTCTGGTGTTTCAGTGATTCCACTTCTCTTTCCCCCACAGACAAAACATTTATATCTTCCACTGAGGTGGAAGGTCAGATATTTCTTCTACTTACTCCTGTGCTTTTCTTACCAAGAAAGAAACATGATTTTAAAGGTCTACACCTGTGTCACAACTGCTCCAGCAGGAGTAAGTTTGGGCCAAAAATCACTGACCTCTTCTGAGAGCCTAATTGATGTATGAAGGAGCTGTTAGAAATTCCGTTTTGTTTGCAATGGTTTTGACTGGAACTGATAAAAGAGTCAGGATCAGTTTCAGCAACAGTTGACTATGGCAATTAGACTTAACTAGGTGTACATGAAAATGTTTGGAAGTATAAAACAGGTAACATCTTACAGATGCATGTGGTCCCCGATTACTTTTCTCTGAAACCATATTCATAGAGTCAGGCTAATGGCTGCAGGCTTTCAGATACTAAATTATAAAAGAGTTTAATACTTGACTTCTTTTTTTGTGATCCAAAATTGCTTTTATGTAAAAAAAATTCTAATGTAAAATCCTCTCCTCTCCTTGTGTAATAAGCATGTTTCAAGTAGTGCAGAGTCATCAAACACAGCATTTGTCAGGCTTTTAACATCAGAGATTGAAAGAACTGTAGCGCCCATTGACTTCAGAGCCAAGTAAAATTAGTTTTCAAATTCCCAAATGTGTACCATTGTGAGAGATAGGTAGCAGAAGTACACTCTATATGGTCTATATATTTGCCCACTGCTGCATATTAGGGCTATGGAACATGCATTACTTTAGAGGTACAGCTATCTAAAGTCTGTAGGAGATTTAAATTAGCTGCCATATATTCAGGAGAAAATTGGCAGATTGTGACTATAAAACACATAATTAATGTTCCCAAAAGAGTTTTAAATGAGATGTTTTCAACTCTGTAGTAATCTGTGCAATCCATTGAAAATAATATATGATAAATTTAATGCTCACTGCTTGCAGATAGATGTTTAATACTTGCAGAAAGCTGTGTCCTGCATTTTGGATGATGTCTAACTATTTTGTAAGAAATCAGTGGCAATACTGGAACTATGCAGCACACACAATCAAAAAATCTTTATTCTGTTTTTAAGGAGTGCTGCAACACCTAATATTTGAGATTTCTTTTCATAATCACAATTATGAAAGGTTCATTTAAAACAAAAATAATCAGCATGGAAGTAGAGATTATACATTTTTGTAGCTTCCTTGTCCTCTGTTCAGCATATCTTCTAAAGAATAATAATATGACATTTCTTAGAAACACACACTAAGATTATGGGGGGTTTTTTTGAGCAAGCCTTGACATTTTCCCTTTGAATACTTGTGAGATTTCCTACTATTAACTGCAAGGAACAAGCTAGGGAGAACTTCACAATGGCAAGTATCAACAGCAGAATGAAAGAGTGCCAGAGGGTTTGTCTTGGGGTCCAATCTGTTCAGAGAAGAGACAGCAAACTGCTGTTGTCAATTTACATACCTTTGCTTTGCCGTGAGGCACAGGGCGCAGAACTGTGTCTGGTGAGAGCTGCATCATATGCATATTTATCTCAGTGTAGTAAGTATAGACACTTAAACGAAACAAAACACACACACAAAAAAATCTACCCTAGCAACAACGTCAAGATCAGAAATACAAAAGACCTTTCCACAGAACAATTGATGAAAGACTTGTAGGATACCCTGACCTTTTGATGGAGAAGCCAAGACTAAAGTCAGTCTGGATTCTAAGGCAGAGATATAAAGCTCACATGCTTTGTGCATGCCTTTGTTATTGTTGTTGTTTTGTTGAAGCAGATGTGGAAGTGCCTTGTATAAATGATGATAGAATAAATACAGGACACTGTCTGCCAACTATATCAAAGGGCAAGACGATTCCATGTATATTTTTTAAATAGAAAGAAATTGAACAATAATGTTTTAAAGGGCCTGGAGTCTCAAGCGTATCCTCTACAAAAGGAGGAAACTTTCTGCCTCTTACAATTCTGTTGTTGCTGTTTTAAATCAGGAAAATTGAGGAACCAAGGAAATTCTATGCACAATATTGTTTTATCTGTGCCTGCTGATCACTGATGATACTGCTCCACCTGAAAGAAGAAATTCTGGAAGATTTTGATGATGTTGTGAGATAAAACATGAGAATTCAGAAATCATTTAGCATAGAAATCTGACAAATCCAAAAGACTCTGTTATGTGAACTCCAGGGTATCCTTTTGATTGATTAAATAAAGAAGCCAGACTATTCAATTGAGTTATACTTTTGCATTTTGGCTTCTAATTTCCCTTTGGTTTCAAATGATTACTCTTAATACAACTTTACAAGATTAAATGACAGGTTGAATTGAAACTTAAACTGCTATATTTTAAGTACTCTAATTTTTTTTAAAAAAATGTGTAATATCTGGCATACAGAAAGTATTTTGAAAAAAATAGAACGTTTGGCAAGATCTAGTGTTATAGCGAAACATAAAACTGAAAGCATGATCTAACCTAACCCACTATGATGTGTTTGGTAACTGGATCCAATACACTCCTCAGAAACTTGTGTGAGTACACAGGAGGGATACTGAGAATACAGTTTCTTTCCCCTTCAGCACAGTTCACCAGCAACTGATTGTATGTTTTAACTATATTTACAAAGCTTTTGAGAAATAGTTTATGGAATTAATAAGAAGACAGTACAGTATGTTTCTATTTTATGCCTCTTAATTTTATTCTATCAAGCCTAGTGAACATTGTGAGGAGAGTAAACTGTTCCTATCATATTGTTAGAATACCATATATTGAGTAACTATGTTAAAGACACTATCAGTTATACACTCACAAATATAACTATTGATATCTATTACCTTTTAAGAGTGGTGTTTACAGTAGACCCAAGCTCAGGAATCAAGAGAGACTGGAGTACGCTATAACTAAGCTTTGAAAAAAAGAATGCTTCGAGTCTTTGCAGAATGAGTTTCTGCTTGCCACTACAATCTTTCCCCCTCACAGGAATGGCTGAACTTCTCAGGGGAACTGATACGCTAAGGCTTGTGTTCAGCTGGCAGAACATGATGACACCAGCCAGGTTTAAATCCCTGCATGTGAGGCTGTTAGGTCCAGTTAAGCTTATTAACTTGCCTAACTTAATATTAAATATATTATTTTTTATGAATTTTTTCCTTTCTCCTGTGCATCCTAATAAACAAGCACAGCAATCAGCACAGAGATCTTGTATAAAAAATTGAATTTTAAGTGGAAATAACACCAAGTCTTAGAACACAGTATTTTGACCCTTCTTCAAAGTGCTTTTTACCCAGTTTTTCTTGACCTCTTGCATTTGTCTTATTTTTCTTTATCGATTTTTATCTTCAGTAGTTGTTTGGGTTGGTTTACTATCTTTAGTAGTTTGTGCTCCTTTCCTAGAAAAAATGTGCAGATTCTGCCAGATATTGCAGAAAAGTGTTAAATCTAGGTTAAGAACACAGGGAAAAAAGAAGCCTGTAGTGAGTCTTGAAAAGTTGTTTTTCCATTTAGAGAAAAGAGCAGTAGACAAATGAACGGTAACAGTCATTAAATACAGAAAGCCAAAGAAAACACATTCTTTTTCTTTTTTTTTCTTGGAACTTTGAAGTTGTTATAAATAAACATTCCTTTCTAATATAAAAATCACATATCCAGACAGTATCAAGAGATTGTGCAGTAGTGTTAAATGGTGATATGGTTTCTCAAGCAAATTATAATATTAATCTTCTTACAAAACATAAACCTCAATAAAATGACAGTGATTCACTTTTTTCCCCTCACCTCAGAGGCAGCAAATTTTCATTTGCAAGTTTCTTAAACTGAAATGACAGAAGCCTCTTTTCAAGAGTTTGATCAGCTAGGAGGAATTCAGTGTGGCTCTAATTTTTCATGAAACAGAGCATGCCAGGTATCCAACAATCATAATCACTTTTAAGTTCTTCTTGTATAAATTACTCAACAAGAGTGGAAAGAAGAGTTATTTTCTATAGTTTTTAGAACCCTTTGCAGAAGCTTGTCTCTGGAGTTAAATAGAGCTTTCTTGATAATTTTTACATATAGACTCCCTTGAACACTAAAAAGAATTATAATCACCTGATTATAAATTCACTGTTAATATAGCCTTAGAGCTGAGAACATTTCACTCCAGCAGTTAATTTAGTCTGTGGTAAATTCTCACTGTTATTTAATGTCATTTATCACCTGCTGTTTTGTCTTACTGTGAACATCCTGCCTGCCCTGTACTGTCTACAGTACATGGACCTTCTGTGACTTTAATGTACTCAGAACAAAGGCTCCAAAGTGTTTCTATCGGGAGGATTTGGCAACTTGCCGTAGATATATTCAAGCCATTTTGCTGCCTGTCACTCAGTGCTTTACAAATTGAACTCTGAGGAGAGGTAAAAAGGGTCTATGAGGCATTTTTTTTTCTGGGAAGAATATGCTAATAAAGCACCATCAGCAGGAAGCAGGTTGTGTCTGAAAGAGTTTTGTCAACTCTGAATTAATTTTGTGTGTTAAGAAACACGGGGGTGCTTCTAGAGCCAGTCTGTGGTAATTAATCCTTCCTGTTTCTGGAAGAGCAGAACTGTAATAAATGCAGTCCAGATTTAACAGATGTGTGCACACAATGTCTGCTTTATGAGGAGTAAAACAAAATGATGGGTAGAGAACAAAAAATGTTGATTTAAAAAAATTAAAGCAGTATGGAAAGCACTAAGTTTGGAATTCCCTGTGTTTATGCAAATACTGTATTCCTTTAAATGTTAGCAGACAGTGTGGTTTTGGAAACATCTGTCAGAGTGGTTGGATGCTGTGAAGAGACTGAAAAGGACAGATGTTACTTGCGCTTGTAAAAAAAACCCTACTGAAAAATAGAGATGCATGAGATCTGAGCCACAATCTGCTTAATCTAGGTGATTATGAAAGCTGGCCTAACAAGACAGAGAGTGGTAATGAACTATTCTGAGAATCTTTGTAACCACTTCACACATACTTTAAAAAATATTTAAAATTATTACTGCAATGCAACAATATGATTTGAGTCCATTTACCATGTATGGGGTCAAGATCAGGGCAAGTTGAGGGGAAAATATGTTAGATGCTGTGTAATGAGTTTTAAAAAGCATATGTAATATCTTACTAAAAGATCTTAGTCATATTTTCCCATAAAATGCAAATTCAGTGAAGTGTGTGATTATTCAGAACAATTATTCAGAACAATCTTCAGATTTCGCTGAAGTCCATTACACGCCTCTTGTTTGTTGCAGTAGGGGAAGATTGGCCTCTAGATCCTATGGAGAATGTCACCACTGAAGAACTTTACAATCACATAGCTAACTCCCTGAATTTCATGTCCAGAACATATGCAAGAACTTTTCCTTCAGAACTAATTCTAAATTTGATTTTGCTTGTGAGACTCTTTTGTTTGTGCTTTTAACAAAAAATAAACAAACAAAAACCATCCAAAGAAAAATAAAACCCACAACTTTTTTCCATGACCCTTTGTCATATTCATAGTGCATGTCTTTCATTTAGATGTGTCTCCATGCTCTGGAGTACTTGCTGAGTCATTTCAACCACTATGCAGTTGAACACATAGTTTAATCAAATAATTTTAGCAGGTTTCTTACTGAATTCAGTTGTCCCACAAGAAACACAATGCCTACGCACACTTCAATTAAACTTTAACACAATTACCACTTACTAGAGAGCATGAAGGTTATTTTAATCGTCTACCTCAACTATTAATGTAACTCAAAGGCAAATAAACATCTGACACTTTTCAATACTATGTCTTTAAATACCCAAACTTCTGTTTATTTGGAGTAAATACAACACTTTAAGTATCCTTTTAGTACCTTAGAATTAATTACTTTGATAAAAATCTCTACATAGACAAGTGAAACTAAGAATTTTAATTCAAATTTTGAAGTATAATTTAAAATCGAATCTACAAGCTCTAATTCATGCAAATTCAAACTTTTTTCAGTGAGTCCTTTCAGCCAATAAAACTCTAGTCATAGGTTTATTTTAGTTACTGTTTAGTAGGAAATATGACCACTGAAAGATTCTTCCATTGCTTAATTTAGGAGGACTAAATAAATATGTTAAGAAACTAAACCTCACAAACAAGTATGATTGCCAGATTCTGAGCAAAACTTTAGTGTCATCAGCATAAAAAATCCCAGATTTCTGGATTGAAATCAAATGGTTTTCAGGTCAGATTTAGAATGTATTATCTGTTCATCTTTTCATAAGCAGTCATGTCACCAGTAACTTTGTGAAATTTTGTTTGCCAATGAAATAATTCATTTATTGAATAACTGAATTGTTGCCCATAGCAAGTGTTGGTAACACATAAGCATTTAAATATAGACTGAACACAAGAGATCGTTTTGATTTAAAACTTTCAGCAAAGGTATAATTTTGGGTAGATATGAGTGTTTTATACATCTCTGTCTTTAAAACGTGACTTTCGAGGACGGCACTAGTAGAATTTCAGTTGTGAATTTGCATAAGAAAATTATGTATTAGGAAAAATGCACAAATTTTATTTTTGGAAAGATGGAAAAAGGAAAATTATTCACAGTGCCAAATTTAGGTCTTCTTGACTTCAATATTCTTGATC
>VZSC01012185.1:423-11513 GCA_013398225.1 Steatornis caripensis | reverse complement strand
CGAACTCTACCCTTAAAACATCTGGGCTTCTTACTGAAACAATGGCATAGTTTCTGCAGTAATCTTGTATAATTTCTGATGAATGGTAGGGTACATTTAAGCAGCTCTAATGGGGTGAGCAATATTATTTTAAAGGGCTTTGATCATTACTTATCTTCCAGCTGATTATAGGAATCTTGTTGGAAGCTTTCAAAGGATTTTTAATTTTGAATCTCTTTATGTCTTCAGCTTAGCGATGACATTAATTTCCCCTATTGCTTGTAAAAAGGAGCATAGTTTTGTTTCAGACGTTTTTTGTTCTGTATGTCAAGTCTTTTGTGCATGCAGATGGGACTGATTAATTCTGCAGCCTTACTTTTAGAAAAAATAAAATAAAAATAAATATCAGGGACTGGTAAGCATAACTACTTGTGCTAAAATCTATCAATAATGAAAGAAATGTGGTTTTTACCTCAGAAACAAACCAATTACATGGCTCTGTATATGAGCTCTGAGTGGATTTTTTTCTCTGTCAACAGAGTACTCAAGATCTTTTGCAAGAGCTGAGCTTTTGCTAAGGGGAAATTTGTTTCTATGCAGAGATGATATACAACAGGCCACTTGCTCTCTTGAATCCTACTTAAAGCTTCAAAATAAAGTTTAAGTGGTATATAAATAAGGCATTAGCCTCCACCTTAGGGTGAATTTCAACCCTTCTGAATTAGCAGTTTTCTTTCTATTTGACAATCACTGAAGAACCTCTGAGGATAAAAATTAAAGGTAAAGAAAGGATCATGCATAAATGATGGCATTAAGAATTATTATTGACATTGCTCTATATTTAAATAGAGAAAGGCTAACGTCTAATTTATATTAGTTTCATTTATCTGGATTTCTGAATTAAGTATAGTGCTGAATAAATGCATTTCAATTCTGGAGTCGTTTCTTGCATTCAAGTTCTTCATCTTGTACAGTTAGATCTATGTATATTCGGTTTTTAAATAAATATTAATGAATGGTTTACTGAAACTAGTCAACAAATACAATTAAGACAGTTCCTTTTTCATTTGTTCTTGCTGACATAGACCCTGAATCTTAACTTCATTCCCTGTAATGCACTGCAAAGTATCCCAGTGCCGATAAAAAAAAATTACTTTCTGCACAGAATAATTAGAGAGCAAATTTTAAAATTTTCTCAATGCTGTATTGAAGTGTTTTTCTCAGTGAAATAAGAAGACAAACAAAAAAAAAACCCCTCCAAGTCAGAATTGAAGTCATGGTGTAACTTCAGTTTTCTCTAATCAATTTGGCTAGAAAACATAAATGTTAAAACAACAGCAAAAATAGACGGAAAAATCCCCAAAACAGAGCAAAATAAACCCAAACACAAACCAAATACTTATTTTGGTACATGTACACGCATGGTAAGCTCATTTATCAGTAAATATAAATAAATATGTAAATAAAACTAAAACCTCTGAACTTGTAAGTTGAAAAACAAGAAAAAAGTAGCTTCACTATATAATATATTCACAACTAATTTAACTGACTCAAGACTTCAGTATTTTTTTTATCCATGGATGAAGCACTTCAACTTTCACTTTATATTAAGTAAGGCAAGTCATGAGCAGTTCAATACTTTCATTTTTTGATTTTTTTTTTTTCCAGTAGAAGAAATGAAGTTAAAAGCTGCCTGGCCACAGGGTAAAAAATATTAGAATAAATGGCTGAACAAATGCTTTCTACTTTCAAAGACAAGAAAAAGCTTCCTGCATGGTTAAAGCAGTTAAGTCTTCCACTTTATTTTAATAATAAAGGTAGGGTAGGGATGTTTCATGCCTTCAAATTAGTTTCCCAATTAAAAATAAGTTAAAAGTTGCACAGGTGCCTTAGAAACAAGGAGTGGGCTGAAAACCACAATACGTAGCATTTTAACAACAGAGGAGAAGTTACAGATGAAATTTCAAGAAAAATGTACTTTATTGTCTTTGTTATCTTTTCATAGATTTAGATATTGCACTGAGAATAATTAAATAATCTTTTGTTTTCATTGGGAAGCTTTGATCCTATGTATCAAGTAAAATGGTAATTTCAAAACAGCATGCTTACAGAAGTAATACTTTTTTTAAAATGAATGTAGAATCTAAATTTGCATACAATCTTCAACAACAAATACTCAGGCTAGGTGAACTGACTGCTTGAATAAATGAAGCACAAACTACTTAAATAGTTATAAAATACCTCTAATTCGTGGCATTAATTGTGTGTTTCTGCGTCAGTATGTTTTGTAAGTATCTGAAAAGGAAGATTTAGGATGGACTCTAACTTATCCGCTCTCACTATATATATTTTAAATAATCTGTTCGTAAAGTTCAGCCACATTCAAACTAAACAATAGAGTAAGGCAGAAAATATATTGAAACTGCAGGGTACTGAATGTGAAAAAGTGATGGAAACAGCCTAATATGTATATATTTGTACACCGCATTGAAGAGTTACAAAGGTAGTTTTGGTAGTTTTGGTGCAGTCTGTGTAATTGTCTTCAGATGTTAGAAGTCAGTCACCACCTATTCACTAAACTATGCACCACAGCATTTGCTGTATTGTACCATGTTTACTGCCCTCTGTAAAGAAAATCATGTAATTTGTATTATGTTCCGTTTTATAGGCTCCCGTAGCTGCAGACTGGGACGTGTCACAGATTCTTGCTGCAGTACAACCCACGGGGGTTTCATCTTTTTCCCAAACACATTTTATGTAACTCATTTTGCTACTTCCACAGAACTAACACTTTTTCTCATTAGATCAAAGCATGAAGCCTTTTATGGTTACAAAATGGTGATTTATATCTCTGACATACATTGGTTCTTTGCTTTTATCAGCTTTTAAATAGCTTCTTTACTTCATCAATTCTGAGAGCTTTTTCTGTGCCTTTGTGCTTTGCAGGTTCTCTGACAATGACTATGAATAAAAATATGCCCTTGGACAGACTCTTAGCCATTCTTAAAGCTAAGTAATAGTGAAAGAAGGAAAGGAATATGATAGTATCAGCAAATGTAGCACCAAAATACTTTTTACATAAGATAAACTCAATTGAATGTCAACCTTGTAAAAATGTATGAGTTTGCCCAAGTTGACCTACTGTCAATATCATTCAAAAAAGACAAATAGACTTCTGGACTATGTATGTTTCCCTTGAAGGTCCTCAGCATTTTCATGTTACCTATCTATTTCCTTTGTCCTTTTTGTGTTTTAGTTATCAAACCTTGAAAGTAATACTAGAGCATTTCTTTCACCTGCATTCCTCAATGTACCACATCATCAAATCTTATTAGTTCTGATTTTGAGGAGAAATCACTGTAAATACTTCACTGTAAGTACTGTATTTATCCATACGTAAACTAGAATTCAAGTGTTAAGAATAGAGTAGGATAAATATTTTAGGCATCACATCTCTCAAATATTATTTATCCATCTACTATATAGTGGTAGTTATTGCAAACCATGGGAGAAACCGGGAATGCTACATAGTATGTCTGTATATGATCTCATTCCAGAGGGATCGTACGTAAAGAGCAAGACAAGAGATAGTGAAATATTAAACTGCTAACACATTGATAGAATCAGCAAATCAAACTATAATGCTCTTTTCTGCCTTAAACCACAATAGATTTGAGCAGAGATTGTATTATAGGATTCATATTAAAATTATGTATGTATTAGCTTGATAGTATTGTAAGTTAAACATAATAACATGAAGTAACTAAGTGTGATATGGAAAGTTATAAAGTTGACTCTGTTTTCCACTGTTCTTGAGTCTCTCTGGAAAATAAAAAAGGACAGTGACCACTCTGTGGCCCCAAAGGCCATCTGTGGTGGTACAAATTGTGCTTAAGCACAGCTTTAAGATTAAATACTCTTACTCTCAGACACAGGTAGTATTATTCAAACTATCCATTTGGAATTGTCTAATCTTGAGCCATGCCTCAATATTGTTTCTGAGCATGCTGCTTGGCTGAGTCAGAATATATCAGGAACTGTGCCAACAGTTTAACAGTGCAGAGTATTGCATGCCAGTGCTGGCGAAGGTAATCAATCTCTGTCCGCTGAATATAAAAGAAATGTAAGGAAATAATAACTGAACTTCAGCATTTCAGTAAAACCATCTAAAATTAGGAAGGTTGAACTCTAAGTAATTAGTTGCACATAATATATATTGACAGTCATCTTTTTCTGTTGTATTTGTGCATGCGCATACAGATATGTATCCATGCCAAACATCATTGTACTATACAGTAATTAAATGATTCATGTGATCTTAAAATTGGTATTTCATATGAGCATGGTCTTTGACTTATAAAACTACAGTGTGTTCAAAATATAACACTCTACAATATGAATAAATTAATGATCTTTATTCCTCATTAATTGTTAAAATAAGATATTTTATTTTTGCTCACCAGCAGCTCCTAGAAACTATTTAGCTACACATTTCTAAGAAGTGCTTATGTTGCACCTTTCTAAATTAAATATCTCTTTGTGAAACTATCCAAAGAAAAATGTCAAGGTCATAAAATCTTTAGCATTTTATATGTTCTAAATTCTGCTTGATTTATCATTCTGTTCCTCATTATAATGCTTGTGATTCATTTTATCTCATTGAGCTTTGTGATTGATTTTCCCTTCTTTTGTCTGTCTTTAATGCCACTAGTCTTCAATTGTGTGAAGTTTTGCAGCAAACATTGATCTGCTATAGCTAATCAGAAATAAGCATCAAATAAACCTTCATCAGAAGTTCAGTAAAAATTTAGATATGTGTTAATATGAGATACACTGACAGAATTATAAGTTTTGAATCAAAACCACTATCAATGCCCCCACATGCTCCTTAACTGCATGATAACCTTAGATATTGAACTATTCTATGAAAGAATAGAAAGAACTAAAGAAACTTATTTCCCAACAGATTTGCCATGGTTCCTTTATATTCTCTGTCAAAACATCTTCTGCTCCTGTTGTAATAACTTAAGTATCTATAATGCTTGTATTAAAATTGGTTTAATTTCATTTTAATTAAGAATAATTGTATATTTTTACACTGTGGTTAGAAGAAAAGTTTTAGTGTGCCAAATTCTGAATATCATTATTTTCTCTGAATGAACCAATAAATAAATTAGCTACATCCAATGCTATGTTCAGAGCACATATGCACATAAAATAGGAAGAACTCACTAAGCCGTATTTCTTCAAGCAATTTTATCATATCATTGCTTCCCATGTGAGGTTGCCGTGTGAACTGGATTTAAATTAAGAGTAATTGGATTTAAATTAATAGCTATAACTGGATCTGAAAGGTAGCCATGATTGCATAAGAGTCAATAAATAATTTTAATTCAGTAGCCATAGCCATTTTTAATATTTTTTCCGCTTTTTAACTTTTAATTAACAATGACAATGGGGATTATTTTTTACAGATATTCCACCTCTGTTTTGAAAGCACTCACTTTGAACTATCTCAGAGCAGTCAGATACCTATGTCGAGAATATTAGCACAGAAAAACTAATGGGAAATTAATCCAGTGAAAATTTGTTATGATACTTTTCTTATCTAGGAGAAAAAATGCTCATTTATTTATTTATGTACATTTAAAACAGTTGCTGAAACTATATTGGTTTTCTGTATATTAGATCTTTATCTTTCTGAAGCTCCTTGGTTCCGAGCCAGATTATATTGTGCTTCAGGGAAACTTACATTTCACTGTGAGACTGTTTTCCTGATTGAGTATTAGTAAGTTTTATTTGAATGGTCTTTGACTATCACGTGCTATATTTTATCTCCTTTATAGACAGTGAAACAGGCTAACACATGGGTCCAAATTTTAATAGAAAACAAACAAAAAAAATATTTGCTGCAATACTTAAATTTTTTTATCAATCCATGGGTTTTTCATGTATACCTGCTACCTTCAAATGTATGGACAGCACAGAAAATTAAAAAATAGGCATATTATGACACTGGTAGCAAATTGAAAATGCTGTCTGGTGATTNTTATATTGTGCTTCAGGGAAACTTACATTTCACTGTGAGACTGTTTTCCTGATTGAGTATTAGTAAGTTTTATTTGAATGGTCTTTGACTATCACGTGCTATATTTTATCTCCTTTATAGACAGTGAAACAGGCTAACACATGGGTCCAAATTTTAATAGAAAACAAACAAAAAAAATATTTGCTGCAATACTTAAATTTTTTTATCAATCCATGGGTTTTTCATGTATACCTGCTACCTTCAAATGTATGGACAGCACAGAAAATTAAAAAATAGGTATATTATGACACTGGCAGCAAATTGAAAATGCTGTCTGGTGATAAAAGAACAGCAAAACCACTTAAGGGGTCAGCATGTATACTGTGAGCCACTGAAATAGAGATCAAGAGGAGGTCTGCAACTGTTCAGTACTCATCTGAGGTGCATTTAACTTTTTTATTTACCGTCTGTAATTGGATATAAAATTAATCCTAGTACTATGCTTCTCCATGCACATGAAATGCACCTACCAATATTCTCCAATATAAATATTCTAGCTTTAGTAACTCTTGTTGAATTTTGCTAATTTTCTAAAACAGTAACAACACTACTGAGTTTATTCTGAACAAATGAGATAAGTTAACATGATGTGAAGGGATGGAAAAGAATTTTTATATCTGTGTAATATTTGCCACTACTTTATATGATAACATGAGAATCCGTAATGTGGACTAGTTCTGGGTCTTACAGAGTAGAATGATACAGCAAAGGGCTAGGAGCAAGGTCTCCTCAGTGTGAGGGAGGACAATGATTTCCCCAGCACAGGAACCAACCACACTGCTTCCCAAAGACATGTTTATGTTGACGACATACACTCTCAGGTCACTATATGAAACATGTTGGGGGGATGAAGGCATAAAATGGCGTTCTGTCTCCTTCTGCCCATTCTTGCTAAAGGAAACACTGAAAAGACAGTTAGTGTTTATTGTACAAAGCTGGGGGATTCATCTCACCTGGGAGTGCTGGTGGACAACAGGCTCACCATGAGCCAGCAATGTGCCCTTGTGTCCAGGAAGGCCAATGGCATCCTAGGGTGCATGAAGAAGAGTGTGGCCAGCAGCTCGAAGGAGGTGATCTTCCCCCTCTACTCTGCCCTGATGAGGCCACATCTGGAGTACTGTGTCCACATCTGGGCTCCTCAGTTCAACAGAGACAGGGAACTACTGGAGAGAGTCCAGCAGAGGGCAGCGAAGATGATGAGGGGAGTGGAGCATCTCTCGTATGAGGAAAGGTTGAGAGAGCTGGGTCTGTTCTGCCTGGAGAAGAGAAGGCTGAGAGGGGATCTCATTTATGCTGATCAATACCTAAAGGCTGGGTGTCAAGAGAATGGGGCTAGGCTCTTTTCAATGGTGCCCAGTGACAGGACAAGGAGCAACAGGCAAAAACTGGAGCACAGGAATTTACACCTGAGCATGAGGAAGAACTGTGAGGGTGACACTGACACAGGCTGCCCGGAGAGGCTGTGGAGTCTCCTTCTCTGGAGAGATTCAAAACCCACCTGGATGCATTCCTGTGCATCCTGTTCTAGGTGCACACAGTGGGGTTGGACTAGATGTTCTCCAGAAGTCCCTTCCAACCCCTACTATTCTGTGATTCTGTAAATATATTTGAATTTCAGATTAGTTGTTGTCACAGTTTAAAACTGGGCTGGCTATTAAGCGAACAACAGATGCTCTTTGTTAACCCCCTCCCGTCCCAAAAGGGGAGCGGGGAAGAGAAAAGGGAAAGAAATTTATGGGTTAGAAAAGTTAAAACCGCTTTAATTTAACTACAGTAATAATGTATTATAATAATAGGAAAAATAATAATGAAATATATAACAATATACAAATATGTACAAAACCAATATCAAGCTCCCCCCAACCAATGACCAATACGTCACCCGGATGCTGTGGGGCACGCCCCAGGAAAGCCCCGGACTGTACTCAGCAGCAGGGAGGAGCTGGATTCAGGAATACACTGATCAGGATCGAAGGCAGAAGAATCGGACAGAGTCCTCCTCAGACTCTGGCCATGGATGAAGAGGGCGAGACCCTTGTGATCCCTCAGCTTTATACCAAGTATGATGCGTATGGGATGGAATACTCCCTTTGGTCGGGTTTAGGTCACCTGTCTGACCCACTCCTCCCCACTGCAGTGTCGCAGTTGTGACCACTTCTCTGCCCTTTCAGTTCCAGTGAAAAGTAAGTTAGCAGAAGCAAGCATCGACATTGGTCTCCGTAGGGATAACTATAAGCAAGAGCCTTACTGCATACCATTCCTACTGATGTTCCAGGACTAACTATAAACACTGAGCCTTACCACTGCTAGAAGCAGCTACTGTCTGGAAAAACATGCAGTTAATTTCAGAGAGTGCAGCTTCTCAGCAGAGACTTAACTAAAAAGCAAAGTTACTAAAAGAAAATTGGTTCTGTCCTGGCCCAAACCAGGACAGTTGTCTTGTCTTTATTCAAATCAGTGTAGGCCTCACTGGAATGTCCTGTGGTATGTCCCAAAGTCTCAGCATCTCTATTGCCTGCACTGGTATCCTTGTGGAGCACATCATGGGTCTAAATTTACCCATACACAAGCTTTCTTTGTAATGAAAACTAGCATATATTTCTTAAGGAGAAGCAACAGAGAAGGACTTTTATTCCCTCAGGAGTTAGCCTAAGTGAGAGCACAACAAATTACACACCCAGCCCTGTGAATCTAGAAATGTTTAGAGGTACAATATCACAGACATATCTTCCCATACTTGTTTTAGTTTTATTTTAGGATCAGCACTGGGTAAGCAACCTTAAAAATAACTCAGCTTTTTTCTTTTTATTTCACAAAGACCAACACAGCATAACAGAAATAAACTGATACTGCAACAGGAATTTCTGGAGTTTAGAATGAATAAAAGAAGGACCAGTATAGAAAAGTTTCTGCTACTTCCTTCAACTAATATGTATGTTCATGTGTCATATAATGGTTTCAGGATCACAAAAGTCCCATGGTTTAAAGACCCTTTCATCTTTTAATTCTTTTATTTTTACTAAGCATGAGATTTGGACAGTCCTAAATTGCAATATGCATTTAAAAGAAGCAAAACTATATTTTTTTAATGTAGTTTAGCTTCCATTTGCAGCTTAGAATTCCCCAGTAATGGGAAAAAGAGAGAGGTTATCTTTGATCCCTTAAATTGTATTTAGCAATTGCAAACTTGCAAGAAGTTTTACTTCAGATAATCACAAGATTAGTTTCATTGATCTTTCTGATTAACTAAAAAGTAAACTTCAGCTATGCTTTCTTTGAAAAGTTTCACTTTGAAATGAGTATGTATACGATTTTCATTTTAAGAGTTAAGGATAAATGTGAGCTATTTTTATGCTGCTTGCTTTTTTTTTTTTTTGCCTCTTCCCTCTAGGTTGATTTTATCAATTAAATTTGTTATCCTATTAACACCTAAGACAGATTTTCCTGAAACCATTATGAAAGTATTCTTGTTAAAGCTCACAGATATTCTGTTAAAAGTAACACACACTTGCTCGTTGTTAATGGAGTTCTATACAGTTACTACATTTGTGTCACTTGAATGACATGTTACACCAATTTTATCTGGTTATTAATGTTTACCTAACTACTTTTAACACAACCAGAGTTTTACTTTGGTGTCCAAGGCATCCATTTAGTTTCTTTCGTGGCAAAAAAAAAATTAATATAATGTAATGCATGACGCGTTCTAGATGGATGAATTTGTATAAATATATATTATTTCATAATTTGAATCTTTTTTTTTCCTTTTTGTGAGCTTTCAATTACATCATTAGTTAGTTACCAGATAGCTCATGGAGACAGAATGTTGTTTCAACATGGGACAGAAAAACAATGGTTTTTAAAATCATTATGTTGAGTTCCTTTACTAGAAAAGAAGCTGTATTCATGTCCTTGATAAATAATGAAATGATAATTTTTCAACTCACCATCTGATATTCAGCAACTGTCAAAAAGCATATTTGTTATTGAAGTGGAAGTGTCAGATTGCCAATAGCTTGTCATGTTTCAGCCTCAGCCATAGAGAAAACTACAAAGTTCAAGGCTCTTTTCTTTCCACTACTTTGCATGATGTAGAAGAAAAGAATATCTGATGTAATGGAAGAAAACTGATCGCCTAAAACTAGAAGGAAATATGTGCCTACTCTCATCTTCCCACTCTGTTGGTGTGCAGCCTAATCTCAGACCCTGGCAGATCCTCTTTACAATACTCTAGGCTACTGTAGTAACTTGAAAGCTAGGACCTTTAAGAAGCTAAGAGTTTATATTATACACTAACTAAAGCTGTGGCCATCAGCATGGTCAATACTCTGGAATATCAGAGAACATCAATAAGGGGCTCTTGTGCATGTGAGGCAGGCAATTTTGAGATTTTGAGACACTTCTAAATACGTATGTCTATGCCTATCAGCATTAGTTCTATAGTAATGCAGTACATGCAGATGGGATGAAGGTAGAATGAATTCCAGACCTGACTAAGGCTAATTGCACATTTTTGGCCAGCTAGTATTAGGGAAAGAATCCAGTTGTAAAAGACCATATCTGCAATTTTATTGTATGTATATAGGAGGAAAATATCTTGACATTCAGGTGGTTATTCTTATAAATTAACTGCAAGCCTGAATCGTGTGTTGAAATGACATCTAGGGAAATGTATCCTGAACATGCAAGAAAAAAAAACCCACAACCATATTAATGTAATAAATTTGATACCTGTGCTTATATTCATATGATATTGTGCTGTGTCTGTGTGGTGGGGCTTTGGTAGCAGGGGCTACATGGGGTGTGGCCCCGGTAAGAAGCTGCTCGAAGCTCCCCCATCTTCAAGTCTTTGCTGCCTCAGGATGAGGCCAGGCCATTTAGAGACAGTAGATGCACATCTGAGACAGTATATTTAAGGAGGAGACAAAGGAGCAGTCATGGGAGGAGCAGCAGAGGGAGGAGGGGGAGATGAGAGAAACACCTGTGCAGATAGTGCAGTCAGTGAGGAAGAATGGCGGGGGGG
>VZSC01012184.1:158136-179708 GCA_013398225.1 Steatornis caripensis | reverse complement strand
CAGGGGTGACTTCACCACATCCCGACGGCTCCTGGTGGGGTCACAAGCTGCCTTCAGAGCAGCGTGTGTGTGCCTGTTCTNATGGGAACATCACTTGGGGAACAGCGTGGGTGGGCGTCGAAGGGAAGATGTGCCCCCGTGGAGACCCGGCTCTGTGAGAGGTCCACAAGTCAGCAGCTCTGAGCTCTCAGGGGTGACTTCACCACATCCCGACGGCTCCTGGTGGGGTCACAAGCTGCCTTCAGAGCAGCGTGTGTGTGCCTGTTCTCACCACCCCCTTGTGTGCCTCAGCTGCCCCCACAGCAGTGCCCACCCTGGGTGAAGGCAAAGGGAACTACACTGTGGAGAACTCCCCGAGGCAGGTGCTGCCGGAGCCGGAGCCTGCTCTCACTGTGATCATCCTCATCATGTACCGCACCCTGGGGGGGCTGCTGCCTGCACGCTACCAGGTGGATCGCCGCAGTGTCAGGTACGTCCTACTCCCCTTTGCCCTCCACAAGCACCAGTGGAGAGAGGCTGGCTGGACTCTGCTCTGCTCCCTCTGGCAGTTGCTAAGCCTATCTGCAAAGGCTTGGGTTTGGCTTCCAGTCAGATGGTCCTGTGGTGCTCTGCCTGTTCCCCACCTTGGCGTTGCACTGCCTCATGTTTCCTGACCCCTTGGTGTGCGCTGGGCAGAGCTGTTCCTTCTGAGACGTCGGCACAGGGGGTCCGGGAGGTCCCTGGAGGGCTGCAGCTGCCAGGCATGGTGATGGTAGAGTTCCATTGCTCCTTGCAGGCTCCCCAAGAATCCTGTGATGAACTCCCCCATCGTGAGTGTGTCTGTGTTCAGCAATCACACCTTCCTGCGGGGGCCACTGGACCCCCCCCTCGTGCTGGAATTTCGCCTGCTGGAGACGGCCAACCGGAGCAAACCTCTCTGTGTCCAGTGGAACAACTCCAACCCGTGAGTCGAGCACGGCTGGGCCACTCTCTTTGAGCTCCTTTCCCCAGGCACCTCCTCATTCCCCAAGTTTCCCTGGCTGTGACAGGCTGTGTGCCTGTGACAGGCAGCGCTGGGATGTGGGGGTTTCTGCCCTCTCCCAGGGGGTTTGTTCCTGCTGGGAGGGCACAGCAAGGTCCCTGCGGGGCTCTGGCTCCAGTACGTCAGCTGTAGGAGTGCAGTTGTATCTGCTGGCAGAAAAGCCTTGCCAATCACCCCTCTTCTCTGTGGTTCCTTCCCCACACACCACACTCATGTGTCTTCTCTCCTAAGTGTGCTCTGCTTTTTGGTGGCTACAGGACCAACCCCTCTGGCTTCTGGACAGCCAGGGACTGTGAGCTCGTGTACCGAAACACCACACACGTCCACTGCCAGTGCTCCCAGTTTGGCACCTTTGGAGTTCTGATGGACAGCTCGCACCGAGAGGTAACCTTGGCGTGCGGGGCTGTGGGCAGTGGTGGGGGCTGTTAGCCACTGGGTCCCAGAATAAGCAGGCACAGGCAGAAAATTCCCTCTGGGACACAAGTAGAGTTTGAGACCTCAGCAGGCTTCCCGTGTCTCCCCCCTAACACCACCTTCTTCCTTTGGTTCTCTGCTGCTGCAGCAACTGGAAGGTGACCTGGAGACATTGGCGATTGTCACCTATTCCTTGGTGTCTCTCTCCTTGGTGGCTCTGCTGCTGACCTTCTCCCTCCTGACCTGCCTCAAAGGCCTCAAGTCCAACACACGTGGCATCCACTCCAACATATCAGTCACCCTTTTCTTCTCTGAGCTGCTCTTTCTCCTGGGCATCAACCGCACTGAGAACCAGGTCTGTGGGCTTGAATAAGCACACCCATGGGGGTGGGGGCAAGGCATGGATGATGCAGTTAGCGTTGGCACATCTCTGAGTGACTTTTGTCTCCCCAGTTTCTCTGCACTGTGATTGCCATCCTCCTCCACTGCTTCTTCCTCTCCACCTTTGCCTGGCTCTTTGTCCAGGGCCTCCACATCTACCGCATGCAGACCGAAGCCCGCAATGTCAACTTTGGGGCCATGCGTTTCTACTACGCCATCGGCTGGGGAGTGCCCGCCATCATCACCGGTAAGAGCTGCTTGCCGTACAGCCATGCCGAAAGTGCTGGTTCTCAGCAGCCCCCTGACCCCCTGGCATTGCCCAGCCCGCTTACCTAGTGGGGAGAGCTGAGGGTGGGCTTGCTATGGCCAGTAGTGCTGGCAGCAAGCAGTGCTGTGGTGGTCAGCTGGGGACTGTGTATCAAGGGCTGCCATCTTGCTTCCTGGGGAAAAGTAATTCCTCAGTGCATCTTGCCACGACTTGTTTGATGGGCATGAGACTCTGGATGTCCCAGAGAATGTGGCTAAGGTCTCCTGGTTTCCCAAGCTTGCATGCTGATGTGACTCGTTGCTGGCAGTGAATGCCTGCTGAGCTGGGCTGTATCCAGGACCCCTGGAGAAAAGGAAATAAAGGCCCTGATGCTGGGGCTTACAGTCCTGGCTCTTTTCCCTGTGGCGAGGAAGCCCGTGCACAGAGCCAGGAGAGAGCCCCTTCACAGCCTTCAGTGCCGGGATGGGATCGATGTGGCTTGGACAAGTCCAAGGCTGCTGGGTCTGGACCTGAGCTCTCCCTTTCTCCTGCAGGCCTGGCTGTTGGCCTGGATCCTGAGGGCTACGGGAACCCTGACTTCTGCTGGATTTCCATTCATGATAAGCTGGTCTGGAGCTTTGCAGGCCCCATTACTGTCGTCATTGTGGTAAAACCCTGTCCTGTTTCACCCGCAGCCTTCTCCTGCTTCCCTTCTCTGCACCATGGGCACTTGCCCCTTCCTTGGCTGCCCACTGCCTACCCCCTTCTCTGTATTCTCCTTTCTCAGTTAGAGACCCTCTCTCTGTCCCTCCTTGCTCCAGCCAAACCTGGGGGAGGCCATGGCTCGGGCGTGAAGGGGAAAGGAAGGGACGTTTGCATGGGCCTGGTGGACCTGGAGTCTGCCCATGCTCTACGCTGGGGATGTCAGGTCAGAGCCAGCCCTTGGCACAGCTTCTAATCGGTGCCAATGCTTTCAGATGAATGGGGTCATGTTCCTGCTTGTGGCCAAGATGTCCTGTTCCCCAGGCCAAAAGGAGACCAAGAAGAAATCGGTTCTGTGAGTATTAGTGGCCAAACTCCCAGCAGAGCTCCAGAGGCTCCTGGGTTTTAGCATTTTCAGTGACCATCCTCCCTCTTCCAGCATTGCAGAGTACCCCTCTGTGCATCAATGTTAGCCTTGCAGCTGCTCTCCTCTCTCGCACCTGCTGGCCATGTTAACCCTTCCTAAACTTTGTCCTTTCCTCTTGTTCCTACGTGCCCATATCCACGCTGTCCCGCTAGCCTGTCCCCCTGCACCGCCTGCCCTCACAGCCACCCTCATGTCTGCTTGGAATCAGAGCTCTGCCCTTGTTGACTCTCAGCGCCTGCTGCTTCTTCTCGTACATGCTCCTTCTGAGACCTTTCCCTGCTCCCTCCCAGGCCAGCCCTGGAGCTTGGCTCAGCTCTCTGCTGCTCCAAATGACCTGTGTCATTGGGGCCCCTGTGTTTGCCATGTGTGATCCAGAAGGGAAGGCCTGGGAGTTGGGCAGAGCTGAACCATCGTGCAGGGATGTGCCTGCAGTGCTGGGCATGGCAGGGAGGGCCGGGAAGGAGTGCGCTTTCCCCTCTGGATCTCTGTCTGTGAGCACTAGACTATAGATTAACAATACGCACTAACCTCTCGGTGTGTGTCTGTGTGCCTGTCTGTCTGTCTCTCTCTCTCTCCAGCATGACGTTACGGAGCTCCTTTGTTCTGCTTCTAGTTATTAGCACTACCTGGCTCTTTGGCCTCTTGGCTGTCAACAACAGTGTCCTGGCTTTCCACTACCTCTACACTGTCCTCTGCAGCCTCCAGGTAACTGCCCGGCCTCTGCCAGGGGAGGGCACGGGTCAGCCCAGGACAGCGTCCATGTGGTGGTCCCCACAGCCGTCTGTGGAGAGCGGGTGCTTTCCGCTGAGCCTCCAGCATCCCACTGGGCTCCTTGCGCCTTCTGCTGTCATTGCTGAGGTGCCCGTGGTGAGCGGTGGCAGGGAGCAGGAGGTGGCTGCAAGGCGCTTGGTTCAGAGGTGACATCCAAGGGGCAGAAAGGACCGTCTCTGGAGGGAAGCAGCCGCCATGAGGCAGAGAGCCGCCAGAGGGCAGAGCAAGAGAGCGGCCTGCAACGGAGGTGTTGGACACCCCAAATACGACCCACGGCAGCACCCCACAGACCTCCTGCCACCACTGTGGCTGGTGTTGCTGCAGGGGACCCTGCCAGCTGCTCCTTGGCCACTGCCAGCCAGGAGGACACCCCACCTGTGCCTCATCCACCCAAGGCCCCCACGGGGGTTAGCACCCATTGCTGCTGCGGGGCTCTGGTGCATCCCAGTCCTGGTGGCCACCTGGGCTCTGGAGGAGCGAGGGACTGTCCCAGTGCTAGTGCTGCAGGCAAGCAGGTTGGCCGGCACCGAGGGGCTGTCCGTCATGGCGTTTCTCCCCGCAGGGCCTGACTGTGCTGGTCCTGTTCTGTGTGCTGAACGAGGAGGTGCGGGAGGCCTGGAAGCTGGCCTGCCTTGGCAAGAAGGGGCAGAGTGAGGAGGCCAAAAGGAGCACGCAGGTGGGTGAGACCAGGAGCAGCCCGGCAGTCCGGGGACAGGCTGCCTGCCTGGGACAGGAGCTGACAGGGGCGCCCCCACTTCCGCTGGGGGTTGGCAGGTGTGGGTGGGAGGGCCATCCCCATGGCTGCCGCGGCACCTCCTTTACAGGGCAAGTGCCCTCTCTCCCCACCTCACCAGGGCCCCAACGCCTACAACAACACAGCGCTGTTTGAGGAGAGTGGGCTCATCCGCATCACCCTGGGGGCCTCCACCATCTCGTCGGTGAGCAGTGTGCGCTCTGCCCGCACCCACTCCAGCCAGCGGGCTTACCTCAGGTAGGGAGCGGCGCGGGGCTCCAGAGTGCCAGGAGTGCCTGGGCAGATGCGGGAGCTCCTGCCGCTGTGACCTTTTGGGCCTCCTGTCTTTCAGAGACAACGTGACGGCACGTCAGGGATCAGCCCTAGATCACAGCCTGCTGGCTCACGCCGGCCCCACGGACATTGACGTCGCCATGTTNCCTCAGGTAGGGAGCGGCGCGGGGCTCCAGAGTGCCAGGAGTGCCTGGGCAGACGCGGGAGCTCCTGCCGCTGTGACCTTTTGGGCCTCCTGTCTTTCAGAGACAACATGACGGCACGTCAGGGATCAGCCCTAGATCACAGCCTGCTGGCTCACGCCGGCCCCACGGACATTGACGTCGCCATGTTCCACCGCGATGCTGGCGGGGGTAAGGCTCAGCCCGGTGCCTGGGTACAGGGCCGAGCCCGCACTTCCCCATTTAACTCCTAGCTTAAGGAAATCCTTTCTGGTGCAGGCTCTGGCTGCACAATTACGTCCTCCTCACCCCATGTTCGTCTGTGACTCCGAAACACGCCGTGGATATGAGGGAGAGGCAGCAGCTGTGTTGCTTAGCACAGCCTCCTCCCGGACAGATGTCAAAGGGCATAAGCAGAAATGGAGGAGGCAAGAGTAGGGGCATGGGCTGTCACGGGGTCCCTGGGGACACTGGGTTCCCCAGTGCAGCGCAGGCACTGGACCCACTGGGGTGAGACTGGCAGGAGCCCCATCATGGCTGGGGCTGGGGCATGGGACAGGCGAGCAGAGTCTAAGGGAGGTGGGTTTGCTCAGCCTGGAGGAAGAGGAGGCAAAGGGGATCTTGCAGCTATTTGCAACTGTCTTAACGGGGAGGTGCAGTGAGATGGAGCCAGGCTCCTCTCACGGGTGCCTGGTGAAAGAGCAGGGGGAGCAGGCACAGGCTGCTGCCGAGGGAAGGGCAGTGAGGAGTAAGGCAGGCTGTTGTTGTCACGAGGGTGGTCAGCCCTGGGGTCATTCTGCCTTCCTGGAGGCAGTTGGAGCCCATCTGGCCCTGCTACCGGGAGTGTCTGCCACCTTCATTCCAAGTGTCTCGCCAACACACTGTGTCCCTACAGACCAGGACTCGGACTCAGACAGTGACCTGTCTCTGGATGAAGAGCGTAGTCTCTCCATCCCATCCTCAGAGAGCGAGGAGAATGTGCGCCTGCGGGGCCGCTTCCAGCGCCAGTTCAAGCGGGTGGCACACAGCGAACGCCTCCTCACTAATCCTGCCAACACCACTCCCAAAGGCAAGTCCTGTGGGCTCTGGCCAGGGAAAGAGTGAGCCCAGGTTCCTGGGGGCCAGGCCGTGTCATGCGATGGCTTTGTTTGCCCCTCACAGAAGTATTCTCTTCCTCTTCCCCGGGCCCATTTTTCTGTATCCTTTGCCAGATGTGGATGGCAACGACCTCATGTCATACTGGCCAGCTCTGGGCGAGTGTGAGGTTCACCCCTGCTCCCTGCAGAAGTGGGGCTCTGAGCGGAAGCTGGGATTTGACATCAACAAGGATGCAGCCAACAATAATCAGCCAGACCTGGCCTTGACCAGCGGGGACGAGAACTCCCTCACCCAGAACCAACGGCAAAGAAAAGGTAATGGCCTGGAGCAAGTGGGCAAGGGTGACTTTGCCTGTCTCAGGTTGACGTGACGGCTCAGCATCAGGTCCATCTTGTCATGCCCTTCGGGAGGTACGGCTTACCTCCCCCAGCTTCTGTGCTTTTTTCACTCTTATACAAAGATTTGACTTCTCTTCCTGTCTGGTGCAGGGATTTTGAAGAACCGCCTCCAGTACCCTCCGACTCTCCAAGGCCTGCCATCTGTTGGCAGGATGACCAATGAGCTGACGTGGTACAAGACCTCCACGCTGGGTCACAGGGCTGTCCCTGCAGCCTCCTATGGCAGGATCTACTCTGGGGCAGGCAGTCTGTCGCAGCCAGCCAGCCGGTACTCGTCGCGGGAGCAGCTTGACATGCTGATCAGGAGACAGATGTCCCGGGAGCAGCTGAGCAGGCACAACTCAGGAGAGTGCTTGGAAGCCGTACCCAGCCGGCATGGGTCCAGGGAGGAGCTGGACACTGTCCCCAGCAGGCATGGGTCTATTGAACATCTGCAAAGTATCCCAAGCAGACACGGGTCTAGAGAAAACTTGGATGTACTTGCTGCTAAGCCCAGTCAGAGAGATCATGGTAACACACTGCCACGGAGGCAGGGTTCCAGAGACCACCTTGACACTTTACCCTGCAGATTTGGGTCAAGAGAGCAGCTAGACTGTCAGCCAGTAAGAGAGGTCTCTAGAGAGTGGCTAAACACATTGCCAAGTAGGCAAGTGTCCAGAGACCGAATAGACAGGTTGCCAAGTCGAGATACTTCTCGAGAACAATTGGATTTGCTGTCTAGAAGACAGCCCTCAAGGGACCANGGGAGCTCCTGCCGCTGTGACCTTTTGGGCCTCCTGTCTTTCAGAGACAACATGACGGCACGTCAGGGATCAGCCCTAGATCACAGCCTGCTGGCTCACGCCGGCCCCACGGACATTGACGTCGCCATGTTCCACCGCGATGCTGGCGGGGGTAAGGCTCAGCCCGGTGCCTGGGTACAGGGCCGAGCCCGCACTTCCCCATTTAACTCCTAGCTTAAGGAAATCCTTTCTGGTGCAGGCTCTGGCTGCACAATTACGTCCTCCTCACCCCATGTTCGTCTGTGACTCCGAAACACGCCGTGGATATGAGGGAGAGGCAGCAGCTGTGTTGCTTAGCACAGCCTCCTCCCGGACAGATGTCAAAGGGCATAAGCAGAAATGGAGGAGGCAAGAGTAGGGGCATGGGCTGTCACGGGGTCCCTGGGGACACTGGGTTCCCCAGTGCAGCGCAGGCACTGGACCCACTGGGGTGAGACTGGCAGGAGCCCCATCATGGCTGGGGCTGGGGCATGGGACAGGCGAGCAGAGTCTAAGGGAGGTGGGTTTGCTCAGCCTGGAGGAAGAGGAGGCAAAGGGGATCTTGCAGCTATTTGCAACTGTCTTAACGGGGAGGTGCAGTGAGATGGAGCCAGGCTCCTCTCACGGGTGCCTGGTGAAAGAGCAGGGGGAGCAGGCACAGGCTGCTGCCGAGGGAAGGGCAGTGAGGAGTAAGGCAGGCTGTTGTTGTCACGAGGGTGGTCAGCCCTGGGGTCATTCTGCCTTCCTGGAGGCAGTTGGAGCCCATCTGGCCCTGCTACCGGGAGTGTCTGCCACCTTCATTCCAAGTGTCTCGCCAACACACTGTGTCCCTACAGACCAGGACTCGGACTCAGACAGTGACCTGTCTCTGGATGAAGAGCGTAGTCTCTCCATCCCATCCTCAGAGAGCGAGGAGAATGTGCGCCTGCGGGGCCGCTTCCAGCGCCAGTTCAAGCGGGTGGCACACAGCGAACGCCTCCTCACTAATCCTGCCAACACCACTCCCAAAGGCAAGTCCTGTGGGCTCTGGCCAGGGAAAGAGTGAGCCCAGGTTCCTGGGGGCCAGGCCGTGTCATGCGATGGCTTTGTTTGCCCCTCACAGAAGTATTCTCTTCCTCTTCCCCGGGCCCATTTTTCTGTATCCTTTGCCAGATGTGGATGGCAACGACCTCATGTCATACTGGCCAGCTCTGGGCGAGTGTGAGGTTCACCCCTGCTCCCTGCAGAAGTGGGGCTCTGAGCGGAAGCTGGGATTTGACATCAACAAGGATGCAGCCAACAATAATCAGCCAGACCTGGCCTTGACCAGCGGGGACGAGAACTCCCTCACCCAGAACCAACGGCAAAGAAAAGGTAATGGCCTGGAGCAAGTGGGCAAGGGTGACTTTGCCTGTCTCAGGTTGACGTGACGGCTCAGCATCAGGTCCATCTTGTCATGCCCTTCGGGAGGTACGGCTTACCTCCCCCAGCTTCTGTGCTTTTTTCACTCTTATACAAAGATTTGACTTCTCTTCCTGTCTGGTGCAGGGATTTTGAAGAACCGCCTCCAGTACCCTCCGACTCTCCAAGGCCTGCCATCTGTTGGCAGGATGACCAATGAGCTGACGTGGTACAAGACCTCCACGCTGGGTCACAGGGCTGTCCCTGCAGCCTCCTATGGCAGGATCTACTCTGGGGCAGGCAGTCTGTCGCAGCCAGCCAGCCGGTACTCGTCGCGGGAGCAGCTTGACATGCTGATCAGGAGACAGATGTCCCGGGAGCAGCTGAGCAGGCACAACTCAGGAGAGTGCTTGGAAGCCGTACCCAGCCGGCATGGGTCCAGGGAGGAGCTGGACACTGTCCCCAGCAGGCATGGGTCTATTGAACATCTGCAAAGTATCCCAAGCAGACACGGGTCTAGAGAAAACTTGGATGTACTTGCTGCTAAGCCCAGTCAGAGAGATCATGGTAACACACTGCCACGGAGGCAGGGTTCCAGAGACCACCTTGACACTTTACCCTGCAGATTTGGGTCAAGAGAGCAGCTAGACTGTCAGCCAGTAAGAGAGGTCTCTAGAGAGTGGCTAAACACATTGCCAAGTAGGCAAGTGTCCAGAGACCGAATAGACAGGTTGCCAAGTCGAGATACTTCTCGAGAACAATTGGATTTGCTGTCTAGAAGACAGCCCTCAAGGGACCAGCTAGCATTGGCTAGACAAACTTCAAGGGAGCAGCTGGACTTTCCCTCCAGAAGATCCAATTCCAGAGAGCCTCTGGACACAGTGCCTAGCAGGCATCACTCGCAGGACAACCTGGGGAGTCTCTCCAGGAGGCAGCTGTCTAGGGAAAGCCTAGAGCCGCTGTCAATGAGACAGCCTTCTAGAGAGAACCTGGAGGCCGTTCCCAGCCGACATCCTTCCACTGAACAGTTAGATATCCTTTCCTCCATCCTTGCTTCTTTTAACTCCTCTGTCCTGTCCTCGGTGCAATCTTCCAGCACGCCTTCAGGGGCCCAGGCCACCGCCACCCCCTCTGCCATGCAGACCTCCTCGACACCCTCCGCAGTGTGCCCCTCCACACCTCGCTCCGCCACCTCCCACAGCATTTCGGAGCTGTCACCAGACTCAGAGTAAGTGTGTACCTTCCTCAGCCAGGCCTTGTTCAGATGGTCTTGTGCATCGTCCAGCTGCCTGTTTTCTTCCCAAAGGGGGTTTGGTTTGGGGGAGAGAGCTGCGTAAGGGTGAGGTCCTGCGGTAACTGGCAGATGTCTCCTGGTCCTGAATAGTGAGTGGGCAGGGAGAACGCTTGGGTCCAGGCATCTGCAGTGCAGCATGAGTAGAAGCACCAGTGTATCTGAGTCTGCCTGCTCTGCCAGAAGCGATGGCCCTCACTTGCGGCATTGGTGGGGCTCAGGGAGGATGCTTCATGCAACCGGGCTGACCTCATGGCTGGCTCGCTTGCTTGGTGCCGGCTGTAAGTCCCAACGAGCAGATGTAGGGCCAGGCTGGCTGGAGAGAGGAGGGGGCCCAAGTCCTACAGGAGCCCTGCCTGCCCTAGCCATGTTTCTCCCCGGGGACCTTGTCCCGGTGTGTCATTTCTTCCCCTCCAGCTCTGCTCGCTGCTGGTACTGCTGCCATCCCATCCCATCTTTCCTCTTCCCCGAACTCAGGGACTTGGGGACGGTTGTTTCCGCCCTGACACAGGCATGGGTTTCTGCCCTGTCCCCATCTGGCATAGCTGCGGGAGGCAGTTGAATCCCAAGGGAGGTGCCACAGTTTAATGCTGTTTTTCTTTCCTCCAAGAAGAATAACGGGAAACGAGGGCCATTCCTGAGGGCCTGAAGCCATCCACAAGAGAGACAGAAGCAGGGCCCTTCGCCTAGCCAGGCGCTGCCAGCTGAGGTTTGGTGTCCCCAGGGGTCAGGGGCCAAAACTGATGGTGGTCAGAGGCCCCAAAACCGACCCTGCCTTCCCCTGCCCTATGGGCTGAGGGGCCGGCAGCCCACACCACCCACTGCCGGGAGTCTCTGGGCTCTTGGCTGCCACCGTGCTCCCTGTCACCTGCCCAGTGTGACAGGTACAGCAAAAGCCGGCTCAGGTGAAGGTGGCAGCTCTTATCTGGGGCTGAGCTTGTCCTCTCGACCCGTTTGTACGCAGGGTGTGCGTGTGGGGGTGCTGTGTGCGTGTGTGTGTGTGCACGGAGGGTGGGCAGGGGCAGGGGGGACGGAAACAGAGCCCAGGACGTGGGGGCGGGGGAGGGTTTTCTACCTTTTTGTATGTTTGTAATCAGAGAGAAGAGAAATTTCTATGGTTATTTTTACGGATGGTCTGTTCCCAGGACCTGGAGCATTTGTTTCACCAACAGTCGCTGGGGGTACCAGGCATCACAATTCCAGTGGACTGGAGAGACAGTGCCAGGCAGCCCTTACGGCTTTGCTGGCACCACTTCGTCCCATCCCCATTGCGTGGCAGCTGGCCCTGCTGCCCCTCTCGCCCTGCCACCGTGCAGCTCCACACATCTCGGTGCCATCCTCCTGCCTGGCATCCCTCAGCCCCCTGCTGCCGTGCTGGCCCCGCAGCCAGGCCTCCCTCTGTGCTCCCCTGGGACCCTCCTTGGGGCTGCCCCCCCATCCATGAGCCGGGGTTGTGCGCCAGTGAGAGCACAAACGAGTGGGGCAGCAAATTTGGCACTAGGGACCCACTGGGGGAGGAAATGAGCTTTCCTGGTACAGGATGGGAGTGCACAGCATGGTCCCACTCCTACAAGTGCTGTTTTCCTCCACTCAGCAAATGAGCGCTATGGTTTTACCCACTGTATGGTGTGCTCTTTAACCTGTATGTTACAGAGCAAACCTCTGGTGGTTTGTAGGTCCAGGCAAGGCGCTGGATGACCCTAACCCTGCACAGCAGCAGGCTAGGCTGTTCCCAGAGCCAGCGCTCGCCCTGCGGAGGTTAAGCATCTGCAGGAACATGATGTGGCTCTGGTCTCAGGGTCCAGCATTACCCACAAAAGTATCTAGCTGGTTCCCTGTGGGCTCTGCGTACATACGCACGTGTCCCTGTGCTCTCTGATTGGCCCCCAGAGGACCCCAGCTCAGAGTGGCCTGGATTTTGGGAGATGGAGATGAAACAGCACTTTGCCCTCTCTGGAAATTCAGGCCGCCCCGTTGGTTTCTCTGCTTGCCTGGGGGCCTGGTCCTGGGCTCCTGCTGGCCCTGCAGCGAGGCAAGACTCCTCTGTGCCTACCCCAGCCATGGGCTAGAGGCAGCCGGCTCGGGGGCCGGCATGCTACCTTTCACCTGCCAAGCACGGTGTCTCTGCTCGGCTACCCCCGTGGTGCTTTTGGGGCTGCGTGACAGCATGCTCCTTACTGCCTTACTACCACACTGCTGTAGCTTCTTACTGCAGCCCAGCCTGACATGTTTAAAGGAGAGGACTTGTGCCACTGTCTTCTGGGCCCCCAGAGAGGCCAAGGCCTCTTGGCTGCGTCCCTGAGTCAGCAGGGAGAGCATGGAGGGAACAGAAGGGCTGGGTGACGGGGATGCTATGGGCTTGGCGGGGGCTGCCTGCCCTGGCACAGCCCTGATGAGGCAGGCTCACTGCCGCCCTTCTAGGAATGGGGAGGGAAGGGCCTGCTGCCATGTTTACATGCCATTCAGGACCAGCACACAGAGGGGAAGCCTGCTGGACTCACGTGCAGGGAACAGCCGGGCCCCTCTCTGCTGCCGTCTTCGCCTTTGGGAACAAGCTCGTTTACATGTTTCTCTCCGGCTGCTCAGCGCCAGCACCGGAGTCCTGAGGTTCTGTCCCTGCCACGCTGTAGGGCTCATGTTTCTGCCAAGGTGGGGCACGGGGGCTCTTTGTGCCGGCGCCAAATGGAGAGCAAGTTGTAAGTGCCAAATAAGAAGAGAGCAGTGGAGCCAGTGGCTGTCCCCGCAGACCTGGGCCCGTCAAGAAGCAGAAGTCAGTCTGCAGCTTGGTCTCTGATTGTAGTGCTGCGGCCTGGGGAGCATCCTCCTTGGGTTTCGGTTTGTTTCTTTAGGGGGTTCGGTTGGGTTTTTTTTCCTCTCTCCATCTCCCAGTTCTGTGGGCAGGGAGCAGGGAGATGCTCGTGCTCCACCCCAGCTGTGTAAAGGTGTATCACAGAAGCGCCGGATTTGGAAATAAAAGTCTATAAAATGGTGCTGGCCTCTCTACCGTCTCCCTGCGCCCGGGGCTCAGGGTCTGTAGGCACAGTGCCTGGGCTTGGGGTGGTGCCATGAGGGGCCTTGGGCAGGAGCTTGCAGCCAGCTCCCAGGCTCGAGGGGAGTCACCGTGGCCTGGTGCGAGGTGACTTCAGGTGACAGGGGTTTCAGGTGCTGCCAGTTCCTCTCAGTGTGGCCAGGCCAGTTCACCCAGAGAATGGGGTTGGCTGTGCTGGTGCCTGTGGCCCCAGCCCTGACTGGCAGGGCTGCAGCGCTGCAGTGGCTGTGGCTAGCTGTGGGGCCCACATCTGGCAGGAGCCGGCACCTATGGTCAGCAGCCTGGGCAAGGCCAGGGGAAGAAAATCCACCATCCAAAGGCAGCATGACCTCAGCAGTCCCGATCCAGGCTGCAGGGAAGGAGAGGGAAGCGTGAGGAGGAGAGGCTGAGCGTGATCCTCGTGCCCTCCATCCTTCCCTTTCTTGCCACTGGAGGGGAAAGAGCAGGTGAGCAAAGGGCAGTATTGATCCACGGCACCCTGAGCAAGGGTCGCCATCAGTCATCATCCCTCAGGCCCTCATGGGCTCCCTCCTTAGCACTGGTGTGAGCCTGACCCAGCCCAGGGCAGCCGCTGAGCACTGGGGAGCCGGGCTCACGGCAGCTCCCGGGAAGTCCTGCCTTGGCGGTGCCGGGAGCTGCGGTCCTGTCCTGCAGCCCTTCGCAAGGCTGGCCTGGGGGTGAGGGGCCGGGGAGAGCTGGCGGGGGGCTGGTGCGGCCAAGGGGGAGCCACGGGCAGAGCAGCTGGCCCCAGGGTGCAGGTGGGAGGCCAGAGGCTGGCATGCAGGACAGGGTGGGGACGGAGGGCGGCAATAAGGAGGCAGTAAATGGCACTTGGTGCTATCAGTTGCTATCAAGCAGGAGCCCTCTGACGGCCTCCGCTTTGGTGCCAGGTGTGCAGATAAACAATGAGGAGGCAGCAGCTGTGTGCGGCTGCCTGTGCTGGCATCAGCGTGCCGCTACCCAGCCGTGGTGGGACTGATAGGCATGGGGGTAGGACAGCAGGGGCTGGGGATGCGGCGGAGGCTGGGGGAGCAGGCTCAGCCCCATTGCTGAAAGGCAGCCAAGGAGTCTTTGTATGGTTGCTGTGGGACCCAGGTCATGGCAACCACCGGGAGAGCCAGGGTGGCCACGGGTTGCCCCCCACCCAGCTGGCAGGGTTGGGAACGAGTCACTCTGACCCCAGAGAGCGTGGTCCTGAGTGTCATCACTTGCCAGCCCCATCCCACCATCCGGGGCACCTAGGACTCCCCGGTGCCTGCCCAACCTTGCCCACTGGCTTCACCCCACACCCCAACACCAGTCAGGCCAGCCCACGGGTGCCTGTATTTCTGCTGCCGTGTTCCCATGGGCCTGGGCCAAGTATGACTTGGAAATGCTTTGAAACCAATGTCAGTACCAGGACATGGTGGAGCCCAGGAAGGTGTGATGGGTTCAGCAGGACTCTAGTGCCTGCTGGGGACCTTTGGAACAAGATAACGGCTAAGTCTGTGCGTGCTGTGGGAGAGTGGGGCAGTCCACAGGGCACAGCACACCCGTTTCTAGCAGGTAAGCAGGGTCCGGAGCCTGTGAAAAATACCCCAGATGCCGTGGCTGGAGGCTGGGGTTAACCCTCTGTTCCCTGGGCATAGCTCCTGCTCCAGGATGGGGGCTGGGGGAGGGACACCTGTGGGAGCACTGGGGGCACGGGAGGGTGATGGCAGGACCCCGAGCAATGCTCCAGGGAGATGAGCAGCCAGCAGCTCTTGGGAGGGGATTGGCACCAGGATGTGCCTAGCAGCAAGAAGACCCCTGCCCTGTGCCCAGCACGGGCACTGGGGCACGGTGGCAGCCCGGGCATGGCTGCAGGCCAGGAGCTGAGACTGGCCAGGACAGTCCCCAGGATGGGATGGCCCTAGGGACAGTGGTGACAGCCCTGGGCCTGCCACAGCTGAGGCACCCAGCACAACAGGTCACCAGGGGAGTGTGGTGGGTGCCAAGCAGCAGCAGGGCCGGGAAGCAGGCAGTTCCTTGGCAGGGCAGGAGGGAGGGCAGGAGGCAGGGAGCAGTGTCTCAAAGATCATGGGCCAGCATTAATAAATAGGAGGAAGCAGAGTGTGCGCCTGGCTGGTGGCACCTGACCAACTTGGACGCAGCAGGTAGGAGGGCTGGGGGCAACGTAGGGACTCGGGCTGGCACAGCCCCGGGCGCCCTGCACACGGGTCTGGTTGCACGTGGGTGAGCATCTCGGGACTGGCCAGGGCCACCAGCCAGGTGAGCCTGGCAGGATGGTGGCAGCTCTTGGCTCGAGCCCCCAGCAAGGCCAGGCTGTGGATCTGTATGGAGATTCCTCAGTCCCACCATCCCAGTCCCGTGAAGGGAGAGACCCCAGCCCATCCGCTCTCCTCCGTGCCCATGGGCTCAGCCCTGCTCTGCAGTGCAGGGGGCTGGGGAGGGCACTGGCAGAGAGATGGTGAGCCCGTGATGCTTGCCGGGGATTTACATTCCTGCTCCCCTCATGTGTAAAGGGACAAAGTCTGCAGACAGGGTTGTGGGGTGGCCGCGGCTTTGCTCAGCAGCTGTGCTGGCCAGCTGCCCTGGCTGTGCTGCAGTACGTGGAGGAGAAGGGTGGTTGACATTGAGGGGGGTCCTGCATGGGCAGGTGGAGGGGGGAGCCCCCCCAGGGCAGCTCTACCAGCAGTCCCCTCCCGTGCACCCCAGCGGGGCGGATGGGGCTGGCGCAGGTCAGGAGTGGTCAGCGCTCATCGCTGAGGCCTCAGCTCCCTCCCTGCCCACACACCGGCTGCCTGCCGCTCTCCATTGTGAGCTGCTGCTGCTGCTGCTTCAGGATTCCCAAAACTCGGCTCACACCTGCCTTTGGGGCCGATCCTGCTCGCGTGGCTGGGATGGGATGGCTCTGTGAAGCGAGAGGGGCTGCAGGAGGGGCCGCAGGGTGGGTAGGGTGCCGGATGCCCCTGGACATGGGGACAGGGCTGAGCTGTCCCTCATCTCCCCACAGTGGGCTGACACACGGTAGGGCTGGGCGGCCATAGCGGCAGAGATGGCACTGAGCCACCGGGCACCCCGCGAGGTGCTGAGCGAGGCTGACCTGGAGGAGGTGGCACCGCGGAAACCTCTCGCCGAGCCCTCGCTGCGCGACTGTCTCCGCAAGGCCAGGTAGGACTGCGCTGGCCGGGAGAATGTGCCTGGACTCCATCGGGCACCGTGCATCCCAGCCCCACTGCCATGGGGAGCCTGCCCCTGGCTGTCCCAGTCCCTTCGGTAGACACCGTGGAGACCTGGGGGCTGGTTTCCCCAAGCCCAAACACCTATGTCCCCGCTCTGCCCTCCTGCCTGGAGGGACACCCGGCTCCAGTGAATGGAGCTGGGGGTCCCACAGGACCCACTGCTTCCCATGGGGCCCCATCCACTCCCGCTGATGTCCCCAAGCTCCTGTGCTTGTGTTCAGCCCTGGCTCCTGCCCGTTCCCCACCAGGTGCTCGTCCTCCACTGCCAAGTCCCTGCTCTTCCGGTTCCTGCCCTTCCTGCACTGGCTGCCCCGCTACCCGTTCAAGGACTGGCTCCTGGGGGACATAACTTCAGGCTTCAGCGTGGGCATCATGCACCTGCCCCAGGGTGAGCAATGCCATGCCTAGGTGCTGGAGGCTCGCCGCAGGTGGAGGGGCCAGGGCTCAGCCATCTGTCATGTGTCTTCTTGCTCCACCATGACCAGGTCTTGCCTACGCGCTGCTGGCCGGGCTGCCGCCTGTCACGGGTCTCTACTCCTCCTTTTACCCTGTCTTCCTCTACTTTTTCTTTGGGACATCCAGGCACAACTCCGTGGGTAAGCTGAGGGACCACATCCACACACACGGGGATGGGGGGTGTGGAGCGAGGATGAGAGGGGCTAGCCTTCATCCATGGCACAGCATGGCCACATCAATGGTTGGGGGGGACCTTCCTTGCCTTTACTTTGCGCCACCAAGAAGGTGGTTGGCCAAACCAGAGCTAGAGCACAGTAGGTGCGCTTTGAGCCCAGCCCAAGGGGACAGGTGCCTGTGGACCTCAGAGAGGTCCTGGTGCTGACGTTGGGCTCCCTGCCCACACCCTGCCTGTCCCCAGGCCCCTTTGCTGTCATTTCCGTCATGATTGGGAGCTTGACAGAATCCCTGCTGCCCAGCGAGAAATTCTTGGAGTCTGTCAATGGCAGCAACATCACGATGGTCAATGAGGAACAGCGCGACACCGCCAGGGTGGAGCTGGTGGCCACCATCACTGTCTTGACAGGCATTTTCCAGGTAAGAGGGCCCCAGCCCAGCCTGGCAGGGAACAGGGGGCCATGGTGGCTCATGGCTGTGGCCCGCTCCTCCTGCCATCTCTCCTTCCAGGTGGCCCTGGGCCTCCTGCAGTTTGGATTTGTGGTGACCTACCTCTCGGACCCACTGGTGCGCAGCTACACCACTGCTGCCTCTGTGCATGTCCTCGTCTCCCAGCTCAAGAATGTCTTTGGGGTCTCTCTGGGCGAGTACTCGGGGCCGCTCTCACTGTTCATGGTGAATGGGAGTTTGCTGCTGCCCTGGGGCCCCCGGGTGCCCATCTGTGGGGCACACAGAGGCCCTCAAAAACCGGCCAGGGAGGCATCTGCTTTCCTGAGCCCGTTCCCTCCTCCTGCATCCTCTAGACCGTCATCGAGATCTGCCGGAAGCTGCCAGAGACCAACGTGGGCACCCTGGTGACGGCCATCATTGCCATGGTGGCCATTTTCATTGTGAAAGAGCTCAACCACAAGTTCGCTGCCAAGCTGCCCATGCCCATACCCATCGAGCTTATCACGGTACCCAGAGCTGCCCCAGCTCCCTATGGGGATGCAGCCATGCGTGTCCCTGTCCCCACCAGGATGGGGAGGAGTGGGATGGGACGCCTTGGCGAGTGCAGCTCCAGGGCATGCACCCCCTCCTCCTCCATGACGGTCCCTGTGCAGGAAGGGCCTGCCTCACTCCAGCCATCCTCCCCCAGATCATCATCTCCACTGGCATCTCCTACGGCGTCAACCTGAACGCCAAGTTTGGCATCTCCGTGGTGGGCAACATCCCCAGTGGGTGAGCAGGGCCAGGCAGTGAGGGTAGCTGTGCTGGGGCACTGTGCTGCCCACGGGACCGCCCCTTTTGAGCCCCGTCTCCCTGTCTTGGCTGTAGGTTGAAGCCGCCCGTGGTCCCTAACGTCAGCTACTTTGGGCAGGTGGTGGGCAATGCCTTCGCCATTGCCGTGGTGGGCTACGCCATCTGCATCTCCCTGGGCAAGATCTTTGCCCTGAAGCATGGCTACAAAGTGGACAGCAACCAGGTGATGCTCCAATGTGCAGGCCCCCTCCCTGGGTGAAAACAAAGCTTGTACTTCTTGCGGCTGAGGGAAGGCGTGGTGCTCCCCCACCGCTGCTCTGTCCCTGCAGGAACTGGTCGCGCTGGGCCTCTGCAACTTCCTGGGGGGCTTCTTCCAATGTTTCGCCATCAGCTGCTCCATGTCACGGAGCCTGGTGCAGGAGAGCACAGGGGGCAACAGCCAGGTTGGTCTGGGCAGCACTGCCTCCCTCCACGGGGCTGGACCAGGGGCAAGGAGCACAGCGAGTCGTGGGGGGCTCACCTCTCACCTCCCGCTCTCACTTCCCAGGTAGCCGGTGTCATCGCATCCCTGGTCATCCTGGTGACCATCCTGAAGATCGGAGAGCTCTTCCGGGACCTGCCCAAGGTACATGTGGCCCCACAGCCTCCATGCCACATCCCACCCCTGTGCCCGTCCCATGGCAAGGTGGAGTGGCAGAGGAACAGCCAAGGGCCCCCAAGACCTGCCCTCAGCATCCTCACAGCTGCAGGGACTTCTCTCCTAGGCCATCTTGTCTGCCATCATCATCATCAACCTCAAGGGCATGTTCAAGCAGTTCAAGGACCTCCGCATGCTCTGGAAGTCCAACCGGGTGGACCTGGTAAGGCACCGACGGGCCCCGGGGCTTTGCTCTTGTCCCTGGTGAGGGTTTCTCCACCCTCCCTGGGGCTCGCAGGTGCCGGCAGTGAGGCCATGCTGTGGCTGACCATGTACCGCCTCCAGATGGTCTGGATTGTGACATTCATGGCCACTCTCATGCTGAACTTGGACATCGGCCTGGGGGCCTCAGTGGCCTTTGGGCTGCTCACCGTCATCTTCCGCACCCAGCTGTGAGTACCCCAGGGCTGGGGGCCAGTGCCGCGTCCTGAGGGTAGGGGAAGCCTGTGGTGACCTCAGGCCCTTGCTCTGCTCTCCACAGCCCCCACTACTCCATCCTGGGACGCATCTCTGACACCAATGTCTACAGGGACGTGGCTGAATACCAGATGGTAACAGCGCCAGGGAGTGGGAGAAGAGCTGCCTGCAATGGTGTGGGGCAGCTCGAAGCACCCCTAGGGGCTCTTTGCTGGGGAAAGGAGCGGGGATCACTTTAGGGGAGGGAGGGAACGGGAGCAGGGGGCTCCGTCCCAGGGGTAGCACCCTTCCTGTCTGTCCCCAGGCACAGGAGGTCCCCGGTGTGAAGATCTTCCGCTCCTCTTCCACCCTCTATTTTGCCAACGTGGAGCTGTATGCTGAGGTCCTGAAGAAGAAGGTAGGCGAGCTGCCGCCCCCGCTGCTGGTGCTCCCCATGCCCCTCGCCTGCTGGTGGCAGTGGGGCGCTCGAGGATACAGGGCTGCATTGTTTTGCAGACTGGCATCAGTGTGGACCACCTGATCCAGAAGAAGAAGAAGGCCCTCAAGAAACTGAAGAAACAGCAGAAGAAAGCAGAGAAGGAGAAGGCAAGGAGGAAAAAGGTGCTTCCCGGCTGCCAGGGACCCCTCCGGTGCCACTCTGCACTGTCGCCCTGCCTGGCCCTGGCCATCCTGCCTGTGCATTCACTGGGCTCAGTGGCCCATGGGGCTCCCAGCTCAGTCTGGGGCCACTGGGTAAGGAGAGGCACTGGGGCAGAGCTGGGCCACGGCGTCACACCCAGGGTCGTCGGGGACAAGATCAGCAGGGAAAGCGGGGCTGTTAATGATTATGTGGTGGAGTCAGTGAGTCATTAGCCATTTGGTGAGTTAATCAGAATTAAGAGCAAGAGCAAAGGCTGACCTGGCTCCAGCTAATGATCCCAGCTCTGGAGGGTGTCACTGGGGAGAGGGATGGGTCTCGATGCATCCAGAAAGAGCCCAAAAGTGGGTGAAGGTGTGAGCAAGACACCTACTCGCAGGGACACCGACTGCCCGTGCCCTGACAAAGCCAGTGAGCCTCGCCGGGCCCCACTGTGCTACGGGGCAGGGCAAGCCTGGGGGTGGGTATGCTGCCTGGCCAGCGGGGCCAGGGGTGCTGCTGGCCCCCGTGGAGTGAGGCTGGGTCTCTTTCCCTCCCCCAGGTCACTGAGGATGGCCTTAACGGCCAGGGTGTGTCAGTGATCGAGCTGAGCAGGGCGGAGGGCAGCACGCCCCCCGAGCCCACCCTGCGCAGCCTGGGGCTGCCCCAGCCCGGCTTCCACGCCGTCATCTTGGACTTCAGCCCCGTCAGCTTTGTGGACACTGTCTCCATCAAGATCCTGAAGAATGTAAGGGGCCGGAGGANGCGGAGGGCAGCACGCCCCCCGAGCCCACCCTGCGCAGCCTGGGGCTGCCCCAGCCCGGCTTCCACGCCGTCATCTTGGACTTCAGCCCCGTCAGCTTTGTGGACACTGTCTCCATCAAGATCCTGAAGAATGTAAGGGGCCAGAGGAGCAGGCGGGCCAGCAGTCTCGCTGGGGGTGTCCCCAGCGCCCTGTGGAGTGGCCTGATGGCTGCTGCCTGTCTTCCTTCCCCGGCAAAACGTGTTTTCTACTGTTTGCAGATCTTCAGAGATTTCCATGAGATAGAGGTGGACATCTTCATTGCTGGCTGCCCAGGTGAGAGGCTGTACAGAACCACCAGCACCTGCTGGGCATGCCCCCCCGTCAGGATACAGCCGCTGGCCTAGAGCTGCGCTGCCCTCCATGGTGTCCCCATCCCCAGGGTTTCCCCAGGGGACAGGAGCTGCAGATCGTCCCAGGGATCCAGTCGGAGCCCCACAGCCCCCCGCCAGGCAGCTGGATCCCTGGTGATGGCTCCGGTGCCCCTGCAGCGCGGGAGGAGGGAAGCTGCTCTGGGGGTGGGTCGTGGGCTCAGACGGGTGCTGTAGCTTTGGATGTTTCTCCCTGGCCAGTGCCCGTCCTTGCCCAGCTGGAGCTGGGCAACTTCTTCAGTTCAGCCATCACCAAGCACTGCTTCTTCCCTTCGGTGCACGATGCCGTGGTCCACATCAGCCGGCAGCGGCAACGGGCCTCGGTAAGCACCCAGCCTCGCCGTCGCCACCACTGTGATGGAGGGAGGGCAGCCAAGCCGACCCCTCCCTGTCTGTCCCCCTTAGGTGGACGTCAGCACCAGAATGTAGCCCAGAGAGAGGAAGA
>VZSC01012184.1:145012-157269 GCA_013398225.1 Steatornis caripensis | reverse complement strand
GGGGACGCGGCTGCCGGTGCGGAGCGGGCGGCGGCCGCCACGGAGACCCCCTGCCTCCGGAGCGGGGCCCGGCCGGGCGGAGGGCGGCGGCGGCGGCAGCCTTCACCCATTGCGGGGCTTGCCGGGCGCCTGCTGCCCGCGCCGCTCCTGCGCCCCGGGTCTGGGCTTTGACCGGCTCGTGGGACCCTTCGCTGGGGTTCTCGGCCTGCTCGAAGCCTTTGGCGCTCCGGAGGGTTTCGAGCCGTGCGGTTAACGAGCCGCGAACGAGTGGGTACGGCTGTGCAGGAGGAACTCCCTAATATGAACGTGCAAGAGCGTCTGCCCTAGCTTTGGTCAGCTGTGTGCCCAGCACTCTGCGTTCTGGAGGTCTGCCCTGCCAGGGAGGTGCTGGTCCTGGTCACTGGTGATGGTAGGGGTTTTTTGTTGTTGTTTTTTTTTTTTTTAGGCAGCTTTATCGACTTTAACAAGGAACCGAGGTGCTGCCACGTATGCCCAGACACTCCATAATATCCCTGAGACCCAAGTCACCACTCTGGACAACGGTCTTCGTGTAGCTTCGGAGGAGTCCAATCAGCCAACGTGTACGGTAAGCTTAAGATAGGTTAAGGGCTTACTTGAAGTAGTCAGCCTTGCCTAGTCTGCTGCTGGTTTTCCGAAAGTGACAAACCCCTATTTGAATCAAAGCTTTTAGCAGAGACCCTACCCCTTCTCTCTGTTAACTGGTGGGATTACTCGAGCGGTAGAAGGCCTAGTCTGGCTTTGCATAAGTCTGTGGTAAAGATTTCCCGCTTTGCAAGTTTTCTCAGCCTTAAAGTTTTTGTGTAAGCGGTAAGTGACCAGGAGTAGTTATATCTCTGGCAAAACCAGCAAAAGCTTTTGTGAAGCTGCTAGATAAAAAGCCAAAATGTGTACAGGAAACAGTTGCTGGTGTTGGTGTTTATTTTGGTGCTGCTAGTGAAATGTCTGTGTAACAGACATCTTGTCCCTGCTGTTATGTTTGTGGCATGAGGCTTAAGCGTACTGTTTGTTTTCTTTTCTAATACCTGCACTTGATGCTTTTGCTGTTAGGTGGGCGTGTGGATCGGGGTGGGGAGCCGCCATGAAAGTGAGAAGAACAATGGGGCTGGTTACTTCCTGGAACATCTGGCCTTTAAGGTATGGAGGTGTGCTAGGTCTGGCACAGGATTGTGCGGAAAGCTGTTCTAAATATTTGCTTATATATTGCACTCTCACTTTGGAGGCTGCAGCTGTTAAAAGAGAGTGTAAATCAGGTAATCTGACTCCCAGAGACTTTGCCCATAGTATAAAAATAAACTTCAGAAGGCACTTAGCCTATATGGTGCTCGATGTTTGAATGTGTGGCAGCATGCAAGCATGCGTGAATTAAGGCAACTCTTATTTACTTGTTGGTATTTCCCCTCCTCAAAGAAAAAAGTTGTAAGGAGTGAGACAGTCTCTGATGCTGTGTTTCCAGTCCCTGACTATCTCAGCCACTGCGTAGAGTGCATATAGGACCATGTTATGAAGCATGTTTCTTCAGGTCAGCAGGCAGAGCTCAAAGCAGCATTTCCTGTAGCTGTTTGTTTTTCTTTGGTTTTCTTAGTGGACCAGCAAAGTTTAGAGGCTACAGCTCTTACTCTTGTAATAATGTGTCTCCTGAACAGCCCTAGGGCAGAAGGCGTCTAAGCTTGGGTCTTGCTGACTCGAGACCAGCCTGTGCCATCATATGCAGCTGCAGCATCTGGCTTGCTCCTTAAAGAGATGAGCTCTGCATTAGAAGTGATTTTCTGCTCCTGTTCTGTCTTCTTCTGAATATTGCTGCTTAGATAGCTAGAAACCTGCTTATTTTTGGTTCAGTGTTGTTCTTTGTTTACTTCCGCTGATGTGATCTTCAGCCACTGTCGCCTCTTAACGTAGATCTCCTTGCCTGCTGAGTTTTTACTGGTCTTTCAAAATACCCTTCAACCATCCTTTAGCTAGAGTAAATAAGCCGAGTTTTAAATCTCTTGCTTTCTGCACTTGCTCTTGGCTTTTATGAATAGTGTGACAGGTTTTATTGGTTTAGGTCTTCATTGTTCTTTTCCTTGCTTTAGTTCTGCCCGAGAGGGGAATGTGTTCATCTCATAATTGTGTTTTTCTGTTTTCTTTTAGGGTACAAAGCAGCGTCCTTGCGCTGCGTTTGAGAAGGAGGTGGAGAGTATGGGTGCTCACCTGAATGGGTACACCTCACGTGAGCAGACTGCCTATTACATAAAAGCCTTGTCCAAGGACATGCCCAAAGGTAGGATGGCCAGTGGGCAAAGTCAGATCCGGAGGTTAAGGATGAATCATAGAATCATAGAATGGTAGGGGTTGGAAGGGACCTCTAGAGATCATCTAGTCCAACCCCCCTGCTAAAGCAGGTTAGCCTAGAGCAGGTTGCACAGGAATGCATCCAGGCGGGTTTTGAATATCTCCAGAGAAGGAGACTCCACAACCTCTCAAGCATGCGTGCTTGTGTTTCTCCCCCCCTCCAGCATTGTTTCTAACAACAGACCAGGGAATGAAGTTGTGGCTGAGCAGTAGATTGTAGATTCTAGTTGGTAGTTGAAGAGAGCACTGCCATGACATAGTGCTTCAATGCTGCAAGTTCACGTGTTCCTAAAACCAGTTTTGCAAAGCTCTTGTTATGTCAGGCTGCACTGTGTTGCGAGGAGGGAGGAGGGTAGTTCAGTTGTCTGTGGTTGTTTTATGGAGCTGAGAAACTGAGGTCAGCAACAGCTACTGTGTCAGGAGAGCTCAGTGCAGCTCTTGCAGCTGTTCCTTGTGCTCCGTACTACCACGTGCAGACTCCTCTTTGGGTTGGTTTTGTCCAGAGGTGGTGATGTGTTTCAGAGCTGTAAGTCCTACTGTAGATATGGCCTATGCTGTAGAAGTTGCAAGCTCTCTGTAAGGACTCAGTGTGTTTCTGCAACAGTACCCTACTTTTGGCCTTCTGCAGTCATTGCCTGCTTTCCACTGGCAGTGATTCTTGGCAAGCTGACTTGGAGGCTTCATGCTAAAACAGTAGTGTTCATCTCTCCCTGATGCTGTGGGAATGGGTAGTACTCATCTCTTATGTTGCATCCCCTCCCCAGCATGGTTTGTAGCTCACTCCTTTTGCCACGCCCTTGCTGCCTGTGTGTCTTTTCTCCTTTCAGCAGCACTGGGTAGCATTCAGGCAGTGGGAATTGCTAACGTAGGAAATGTGTTGCAGTTGTAGAGCTTCTGGCTGACATTGTGCAGAACTGTGCGCTGGAGGAGTCTCAGATCGAGAAGGAACGTGGTGTCATCCTTCAGGAACTGAAAGAAATCGACAACAACTTGACGGACGTTACCTTTGACTACCTTCATGCTACTGCTTTCCAGGGGACTGCGCTGGCCCACACTGTCGAGGGGACCACAGAGAACATCAAGTGAGCAGCAGGCTGGATGCGGTACACAGGCCGTGGGTTCAGTTCTTGGGGTGCATGACTGCTGCTTCTCAGTAGTGGTGACTGCACGAGGAAACCAGTCTGTACACAGAGGTGATCTGTGCCCTTGGGCTTTTCCTTGTCGACTGTGTTTTCCCTGTTGGTGCTGGTGAAAACGTAGTGCTGCCTGCATTCTTTAGAATGCCCCTCAGGCAAGATGTGAGGTTGGTAGGGCCAGGTTGAACCTTCTTGGCAGTTTGACGCCATTAGAGAGAGACTAAGAGCTAGAGGTGTTCATTAAAGCAGTGGTCTTGAGCATACACACCTGTTGGGGTACTGGGAGCTCAGTGACCAGCATCAGTACTCTAGGCTGTATTGGAGTCTATCCTTAACTCTCCCTCTTGGTCACTAGTTTCCATGCTCTGTGTCCTGGAATTAGAGCACAGGGAAAGTACAGATAGCGCAATTGTGCTTCTAAAAGGTATTGTTACCCCACAACGAAGAGAATCAACATCACTACTGTCTCTGCACTGTGAACTTGCTTCTCCTAAGCCTCTCATCCCTCCAGCTCTGAGATGCTGATACACTGGATCTCTCTGTGTTCTTTCTAGGCATCTGACTCGAGCAGATCTGGCTTCATATGTTGATGCTCACTTCAAGGCACCTCGTATGGTCCTGGCAGCTGCTGGAGGTAAGTTCTAGATCCTTGTGATTCTGGGAAGCCTGGGTATTTTCAAGCTGGTGATCAAACACCTGTCAGGCACTCTAATGTAAAATCGGATGATTTTGTTAAATTAAGGTGTTTAAGACTGCAAATTTCTCTCTCTCTCCCATTGCCAGGTATTTCCCACAAAGAGCTGGTAGACGTAGCTAGGCAGCACTTCAGCGGAGTGCCTTTTAAATACAAAGAGGATGCAGTGCCTGCCCTCCCGCGCTGTCGCTTCACCGGGAGTGAGGTAAAGTTGTTTTGATCCCAAACAAAACAAGCAACTGTTGCCCAACTGTTGAATGAATGCGAAACCAGTTATAGCTGATTCTGAGAGGAAAAACCTGTTTGTATATCTTGGAGAAGCTGATGACACAGCATCTTGGTAGTGCCCCCGTGTTCTGTTCCTGGGGCTTATTGCCACAACATTGCCACAATGTGTTGGGTTTTAGATAGGACCCAAATCCTTTAGGAATGTGAGGCTGTTGCTCACGTCATCTGCTGGAAGACTCTTGCTGGAGCAGCTGGTTTGTGCTCAGTAGTGCCTGAGACCATTTCACTGAGATAATACCAACTCCCCCCAGTTTGTCAGCCTGGCGTTGCAGCCGGCTGCAGACAAAGCCACAGTGCTCATGCAGTTCTCCCCCACTCCTTGTTGATTTTCTAGATCCGTGCCCGAGATGATGCTCTGCCCGTTGCCCATATTGCTCTTGCCGTGGAGGGGCCAGGATGGGCTGACCCAGACAACGTTGTCCTCAATGTGGCTAATGCTATCATTGGACGCTACGACCGCACATTTGGAGGTGGTAAGGTAAGAAGGCTTGTGAGTGTGATAGGGAGAGCCTGGAGCCTTTTGATAGGAGACACTGTGGAGACCCGGGCTGGATGTGCCTTATGGGAGGCTGTTGTGCTTAGCTTCCAACTGTGAAGTGGTTAGGAGCCTGGAAAGTACTATAGAAGTGTAATTGAGGCTAATCCAGGACCATTCTTGAGAGGCGATGCTAGGAGATTAACTGAGCCTTCTCTGCTAAGTTTGGAAGAGGTTTAGCTGATGAATTCTCAGCAGCTTGTTCCTACCCTCACAAACTAACCACTCAGTGGGACCGGTGGTGGAAGTAGGATGGAGTAGTCTATAGTCTCATGATGCAAGCTTGCCCTACAACCGCAAAGCAAGTGGGACTTGTTTAAAACCCCAGTATTGCATCCACTCTCATCTGGAATCTGTCTAGCCTGCATAATTGCTAACTACTGCTACTGGGAGACCTTGCACTTCCCATTTTCTCCCACTCCTACAGTGGTATGCATACCAGGTCCTCATCTGTGGCTGGGAAAGGAAATGGTTTTGCTAGATGGACTCTTAGGCCATTGTCTGTGGCTTTTCCACCAGTGAATCTCATCTGTTGACCACATGATGGGTCTAAATTAAGCTCTCCTTCAGCACAGTGTTCTGCTCTGTCTTGTCTGTGGTCTTTGTGAAAACAGCTCAGTTGGAAAGAATTTCAGCTGTGAAGCAGCCGTAAGACTGAAATGGCTGATGGTATCTCCTTATTTACAGAATCAGTCTAGCAGGCTGGCTACGCTTGCTGTGGAGCATAACCTCTGCCACAGTTTCCAGACGTTCAACACCTCTTACTCTGATACTGGCCTTTTCGGTTTCCATTTTGTTTCCGATCCTCTGTCCATAGATGATATGCTGTATTGTGCTCAGGGGGAGTGGTAAGTACAACTTTGGGAAAAGTTCCAGTTTTAAGTTGTGACCCTCTTGTGGGAGACTGTGCTGGTGGGGGGAGCATATTAGGTCTTCAGAGAGCTGTGTCTCTTTATGAAGTTCTTGGTAACGCGCATTCTGGTTTCTGTACCTGTCTTAGGATGTGGCTTTTGAGGAGCTGTTTTAATCTCTTAGGGCTCTTCAGGTCTTTTATTCGTGCTTACAAGTATTAGCACTGAGGCTTTGGGTTTTTTATACACAAGTGAGATCATTCCTTAGAGGCAAGGCTTTCCCAGGTGCCCAAGAGACATATCTCCATTGTCTTGTTAAGCTTGAGCAAAGCTGGCAGTCTTCCAGCCTTTCAGGCTGTTGCGGCTGATAAATGCTGCGCTGCTGGAGTCATGCCGGTGTTTGGGGGCCTTCTGTCTGTCCATCTCACTGTATACATGTATATATCAGTAGTGGTTCGAGGCTAAATCTGAGATTCAGAGCTGAGCTGTACTGTGTATGGAGCAGATGGAATTAGCCCTTGCCCCAGAGACATTGCAGTTGGCAGGGGAGGAAGGGATTTCGCAGCTGGAGTCCAAACAGACTCTGTAGAGCTGTCTGGTTCTTTCAGCGTCAGTTTCCATAGCAGCTTGCCATGTGTGGGAATAGCTGACACGCCTTCCTGCTCTTGTGGTAGCATACCACAGACCGCTTGCGGCTGTGCCTGATGGGCAAGCTAGAGACGGCACCGGGGCTGCTTAGACCGTTAGACCTTTGTGAGTGTAACTCAGCATGTAACCTACTGGCTGATGCCCACTGCCTGTAAGGTGAGCTCTTTCTTTCGCCTCCTGCTGTTCAGTGCTCCCCAGTTCTTAGCTGCTCTGCAGTGATCAAGAGTGACTCTCAAGCCCGCAAGACGAGCGACATTGATAGTAGCTTATTTCTGCAGAGGCTTGGGAAAGAGAGAGGAATTCACTTTCTGTCTGAGCAGACAGACATCTTTACGAGCTTTAGTGGTCTTTCCATCTCCTCTCCAGGATGCGTCTGTGCACTAGTACCACCGAGTCAGAGGTGAAGAGAGCCAAGAACTATCTCCGAAATGCGATGGTGGCTGAACTGGATGGTATGTTCTGGTTTATGGATTGACCACTGTGCAGCTTTCAGAGAGTTACTGCTTATGTTCCTCCTGGGGAGTGGGAGCTCTGCTAGACATTGCGGTACTGCTTGCAGGCACGGGGCAGAGCTTCCTTTTACCTGCGCTGTGCACCTCCTGCCATGTTGTCAAAGCAGCTGACCCCAGCCTGCTGTGCTCTGGGCTAGCTGTGACTCTGTAAGCTTCTAGTCATTCTGTTGCTGAAAGTGAATAACATGCTGCCTGGTGAAGTTAGAATTGAGACCCCCAAACTGGTCTGCCTTGGGCGTAACACTTTGGAGACCAGTGAAGCAATCTTTGTATTGTTTAACTCCTGCCGGAGCTGCTTAGAGTGATAACTACAACTGGTACTTCATTAGAAGCTGTTTCGTGGCTGGAGTTGCTTCTGTCTGCTTTGATTGATGATCAGGGTGTGCGTTTCTGGAAGGCTTTCCACTATGCTGACCATGCGATGTCTTCAACATCTAGGTACTACCCCAGTGTGTGAGAATATTGGAAGCCATCTATTAAACTATGGACGCCGTATCCCTCTGGAGGAATGGGATGCCAGGATTGCTGTAGGTATCTTGTTTGTTTTGGCTGGAGTACCTGAGCATGGTTGGTGTCAGCGTTTTCTGGCCTTAATTTGCTGCAGTAACATGAGGCTTACTTACCCCTTAATCAGGCTGTCTGGAGGCCAGGCAGTCAGCTCGCTGACCCTGATACAAATGTCAGAATCTCTGGCATAGACTTGGTGTGTCGTCCTCTGTCCCTGTGGCTGGATTCAGTCCATTCCGGAAAGGGGGCATATGCTTGTGTTAAGCAGCACAACTTGAAATTCCTTTAACGGTTTCTGTAGAGGTGGCCAGCATCTAGTTTGTGTAACTCTGCAGCCTCTGTATCCCTTGGATATACCCCTTCAGATTTTGGACTGCCATGTCTTCTGTACCCTCAGAAGAATGTGCTGTGTAGAACATTAGCCATCCTCACAGACAGAAGCTGTACAGTTGGTGCAGATGGTCCCCAAGGGTCTGACAATATCTTCTTAATGGTCTTGATAAGTAATGGCAACAGTAACTTCCATTTTTGAGAAATTCAGGTCTGCTAGAAGGGTCGTTAATTGCTTGTTTGATATTTATTAGGCCGTTGATGCAAGAATGGTGAGAGAGGTGTGCACTAAATACATTTATGACAAATGCCCGGCAATTGCAGCAGTTGGTAAGTAGTATGTGGCAATTAGTACACGGTAGCTCAAAAAACAAGAAGGGGTCAAGAGCTGAGTGGAAGTGAGCTGCAGGCAGCTTTCATGTGTCTGTTCTGGCCTCCTAACCACTACGGTTCATTGCTGGTGTCCTCCTACCTCTGCACGTTAGATGTGCCAAGGTACATTTGCCAGGAGATCAAACCTGCAGGTGATGGAGATGCAGTGGCAGCAAGCTGCTGGCTATCCTCCCACCTCCACTCGCTGTGGAGCCATGACTAACGTTGGGAGTCCCATAGCTGGGTGCGGGCCCAGTGGTGTCTGCCAGGTGTCCTTACCCTGGGGTCATGGTGGTTTATGTAAGGGAAGTGAAGGGACCTAATTCTCTTGCGCTGCTCTGTCATGTCTGTCTGGCCAAGGACAAGCTCCTCCCGGAAAACCTGCCTGAGCAGATCAGCTCTGCTCTGCTGCCTCCTTCCTGTGTGTTGCAGATTCCGCTCCTCCATGCAGCTGTTTCCTCTGGCCTTCAAAGCAGAACAGCTTGGAAAAGGGAGAGGGTTTTTGAACAGGAAGTTGGAATGAACTAGCCGAAATGTCTGTGGCTTGGTGGCTCCCTGTATTTCATACCTGTATGTGAAGCTGAACTGAGCATTGTGGACCAGTGTGAGAAAACAACTTGTTCTGAGGAAACACATAGCTTGTCTGTCAGGAGAGGGTGTCTGCTGGTTTTCCCGATGCAGGTTTGAGCTGCAGTTGCCTGGTTTTGTGCATAGCTGCTCTGGATTGTATGCACAGTCTGCTCTGCCACCATCTGCTTTAAGACCATGGGGAAATTGCACAGGGATTTTAACTATGCCTCCGGTGACCGGGTCTTGTTCTGTTCACTCAGGTCCCATTGAACAGCTCTTGGATTATAACCGTATTCGCAGTGCCATGTACTGGATCCGTTTCTAGGACGTGTTCCTGCAGGATGGAAGTACTGAAGCTGTGGACGGTGACAAGTTCCCTCTGGCTCTGAATGTCTTGTGCACCAGCGGCAAGATGAGTCCCATCAAAATGGCTGTCTTCTCGGTGTTAAATGTATAAAAATAAAAATATCCTATATAGAGGGAGTTGACAGTGTCTTGCTGGGTTGTGTGTGTAGACATTGTTAATCTTGCGAAATTGGTGAGTATGGGACCAGTCTTGATTTGTCAGGGCTCGTGCTGGAAACTTGTCTGTGTGTCTGTCTGGAGCCCTGCCTCCTCTGTCCTGAGCTGTCAGTGTCCTTGTTGAATGGTCTTGTCTTTAGGCTGGTTGGAGGAAGTCTTTCCACTGGTATGAGGCTGCCAGGGTAGCTCTAGCAATTTCCAGCATGCCTTTCTGTGCAGGCAGCAGCATAGTCAAACTTCAGCCGTAGCAGTGCTGTTTGTGCAGGCCGAAGGACGAAGGGCCCTCATGTGAGGGGACCTCTGTGCTCTCCTGCTCGTCAAGGAGATCAAAATGCATCTATGGATGGGTGGTCCTCTTTGTGTCCCTGGGGTGTGGTGTTAGCGTTTCTGGCCTGGCTATTTGTGACCCTCTTGGAGTGACCGCCTCTGCGGTAGGGATGGTTTGTGCAAGTCCTTCTCCCTAATCAGTTATAGACAAAACTGGTCGGCTGAGTTCCCGCCAGCTGTTTAAGCTGTGAAGATCAGCCTGGCCTTGCCTGATGCTGCCTCAGTACAATTGAAGCAGTTGTCTCTTGCAGAGTCAGGATAGCGTGAAGAGCTGGAGCTGTTGCCAGACACCAGAAACTATATGGGGATGCCTCTCATCTTAAGTTTCCAGGTTAGCCATAAGCCAGCTCAGTAATGAGAAGAGATTGTGGAGTACGTTGGTGTTGATTCGCCTTGCAGATGAGCCTCCATCCATCCAGTCAGTCTCACTTATGCAATAGCTGAGAAGCTGCTGAGTGAAGTATAGGATGACCTGGCCTCTACCTGGAAGATAACCTCTAGGACTGAACAGTTGAAAGAGCTACCCAACCCTTTCTGCTTTGTCTGGTGTTAATCTAGTTGTTGCTTCCTTGACTTGCCTCTGGGAAGAACAGAAAGGATGAAACTGAGCAAGGGGGATGGAGAAAAGCTTCCCGCCAGGTGGCACTAGCGTGTCACAGGTGCTGGTGGAAGCTGCGAGGTACTCCTGTTTAATTTTTGTCTTTGGGATAAATCTCTGGGATTCTCTTAATTTCCAGGTGCTGCCCTGACAAGTGGATTTAAAAATAGTGTAAAAGTTTCTAGGAGTTAGTCATTACACTTGAGACTAATCCAGTGTACTAAGTCATTTATGCTGAATCTGGATTCTTGATGAGAGAGTCAGTGTGTCTGAACTCATTGCGTATATTAGGCAAGTTTGAAACTGTTAAATGTTCTTTATGCAGTTGGGGTTTAGCTGTCATCGCAAGCTCTGGCTCGTTACAAGTGCACTGAGGGCTGAAAAACTGAACAAGCTCACTTGTGCCTCAAGCCTTGTGGAACGGGTGGATGATTCTGTCTTGGTTTTGTGACTGAAATGAGGCTGTAATCCTCTTTTGTTTTCCATTGCTCCGTATTTCCCTTCCCCCCAGGTGAGCTTCCAGGGTGCTTTGCAGTTGGTGACAAATACAAGTAAAGGGAGATGTACATCCTTGCTTTAGCATTTCCTACAAGTTTTCTTCTCTGGAGATATCTGGGAATGGTTGTTTTCTTAGAGTAATTGCCCAGCCCCTCCTGTACTACTTTGTGCAAGGAACGGATTCAAATGCCTCTGCTGCTGTTGCTTTCCAAACGGCTCTGTTTCTGTGCAGAAGCGGCAGGCTGGCTGTGCTGAGCAGCATGCCCCCAGCACTTCGCCGAGAGGTTGCAGCTCTGCAAGGGTGGCTGGCTTATGCAGCGTTGGAAGGTACTCTGTAGATGCTTTTATCCGTGTGGAAATCTGTGTGCCTGGGCTGATGTAGGCTAGGAACCGTGCCCTGGTAAGTGGCACTGGGTGCGGAGTGCTGTTGGGCACCCGCTGGCATCTGGGAGTTGAGGCCGAGCCATGCCCAAGGTGTTGGCATCTTGTGGCTGCGGTTCCGAAGGCACTCTGCCTTGTAATGCATGTCATGATTGGGTGCTGTGGCAGTCTGTGCTTCCAGAAACATGTGTCTCAACGGCTCTAAGGATTGAGAGGTTTGCAATACCATTTTTCCTTGGTAAACAACTTTTTTGAGCAGGCGGACCGGGGATCTAAAAGGTGGGGAGGAGAAACCCATTCGGTACTCCAGAGCATTGTTGCTTGGGAAAGACACCTGTACTCGGAGCCTTAGTGAGGGCTTGGGAAGCATAACCTGGCATTGGTGCAGAGTTGTCAAGCATTTGGCAGCTGAATCCCTTGGTGCTGGACAAACTGGAGCTCTAATCTCGTTGGCAGGTCTCTTGCTGTTTGAGCTGTAGGGGCGAGTTTCTGTTCCTCAACCGGAGCGGCCTCAGTCCAAGGAAATCCCAACTGGGAAGTGTCTGGCACGACAGAAGTGTCCTGCCTCGGTGCTTTTCACAAACCTTGAAAAAGTGAGATCTTTTGCTGGACCTCTCCCCTCCCCTTCCTGTGGTTTCCGCTGTCCAGTGAAGGACAGTGGCAGTGCCAGAGGAGGGAGTTGGAACCATCCCTAGAACAGGGCAATTTCACTGAAACTGGAGATGGCCTGGGTGACCTAATAAATCTGTTTCCTGGCTCCCTGGACAATGCAGGATTGTTCAGCGGGGCTCTTTGACCAGTCTAGTTTTGAATGGCTTATGTGTTTTATTTTGCTACTTCACTTGGAAGGTTACTTGGGATCCCATTAGACTGTGCTGATAAATTTAGTCTGGTGTATGAATCGGCCTTTGCTCCCTGCCCTTCTGCACGGCGCTGTCTTACCCTCTCCTGGTAAAGTTCCCCCTTTGAAGCTTGCGCCCTCCACATGCAGAGGTAGGCAGTTCCTTTCCCACCCTGACACCTTGGCACTCTGTCTCGTGACTGGAAGTGAGGAGGATTTGGAGATGAGGGTGCTGTGCATCGTTGTGCACACCCTATCCAAGGCTCTGCAATGCCACCTGCACAGCGGTTCACTG
>VZSC01012184.1:120922-132902 GCA_013398225.1 Steatornis caripensis | reverse complement strand
GTGCTGGAGGCTGACATCGCGTTCCTGGTGGACGGCTCATCCAGCATCGGCAGGAACAACTTCCGTGCCATCCGCACCTTCATGGATGATCTGGTGGGGCCCTTCGTGCAGGCGGTGGGCGAGAAGGCGGTGCGCTTCGCCGTGGCGCAGTACAGTGATGAGCCACGGTGAGCCCCAGGGAGGGGGCGTGCGGGGTGGCTGGGCAACAAGGCTGGGAGGTGATGCATGCGCTCGTGCCCCCCAGAGTGGAGTTCCCCTTCTCCCAGCACACGGACGGCATGAGTGTCCGGAGGGCCATCCAGCAGCTGAACTACAAGGGTGGCAACACACGGACCGGCGCTGGCTTCCGCTATGTCACTGACAACTTCTTTGGCCCCACACAGCTCCGGCCTGGGGTCCCCCAGGTGCGTGCAGGGTGGTGGCTCAGGGGACACCCAGGGGGGAGATGTGGTGAGTCTGTGGGTGCTGAGCTGGGTCTCACGGCTCTCACCCGGCCCCGCAGATCTGCATCCTCATCACAGATGGCAAGTCCCAGGACGATGCCGAGGGGCCGGCAGCAAAGCTGAAGAGCCAGGGCGTCAAGGTCTTCTCTGTGGGTGAGCAAGGCTTCAGAACCGGGTGAGGGGGGCTCCCGCCGGGTTCAGGGTCCCCACCCTCACCTATCATCTCCATCCCTGCCAGGGATCAAGAATGCTGACCGCAAGGAGCTGATCCGTGTGGCCTCAATGCCCACTGATGCCTTCTTCTTCTATGTTGGTGACTTCAAGCTGCTGGGGACACTGGTGCCGCTGATTACACGCAGGGTGTGCACGACTGTTGGGGGCACCCTGCGCCTGCTGGGTATGGGCCCCCACTCTCCTCCCTGCAGGGCATGGGTGCCAGCAGTGCTGGGTGCCAGGCTGCGCTCACCCTGGGTGCACCTTCAGCACCTGTCCTCCCCAAAATGCTGTCCTGGCCATCCTGTCCTGATGGGCACGTGGCTGTGCCACCCTAGCAAGTTCTCCCTGCCGCTTCACGCACCCTGGAGCCAACGGCCCCTGTGCTCCCTTGCAGATGGGCTGAGCCATGCTGGCCCCTCCAACCTGGAGATCCTGGAGCGGGGCCTTGACCAGCTGCGGATCCGCTGGATGGCAGCCAGCGGCCCCGTCACTGGCTACCGGGTGCAGCGTGTGCCGCTGACGGGGCTGGGGCAGCCGGTTGTGGCGGAGAGGCAGGAGGTGAGCGCTCCCCGCTGCGTGCTTAGAGTCCGTGCAGGCCTCCGGCAGCCCCGTGCGTGGCCTGGGGATGGTGAGGGGATGACACTGTCCCTGCCCAGGTGAGCCTGGGGCCGCGGGAGACAAGTGCTGTGCTACGGGGGCTGCGCACCGGGACGGAGTACATGGTCACTGTCACTGCCCAGTACGCCAACAGCATTGGGGAGTCGGTGTCTGCCCGAGCACGCACCCGTGAGTGTCTGCACACGTGGGGACGGGGACACAGGCAGGCGCTGAGTGCCCGTGGGGCTGCGGGCTCATCCCTGGCTCTGTGTGCCCCCAGAGAGCCGTGCTGGCTCTGTGCTGGATTTTCGCGTGGTAGAAACTGGACCGACCTTCCTGCGGCTGGCCTGGCAGCCTGGCGCCAAGCCCGTTGAGGGCTACAGCCTCAGCTATGCTGTGCAAGGTGAGGGGATGGTCCCTGCGAGGGGACGGTCCGGGCTGGATGCCCTGCCTGAATGCACTGCCTTTGCACAGCCCCATGGCCTGGGCTGGTCATGCCAGGGGCTTGCATGATGGGGTGCATGCCCAGAGGGGTGCGTGCGTTGGGGCGATGCAGGGGGTGCATGCCGAGAGCGCTGCGGGTGTGTGCGTGCCCGCCTTCACTGCAGCTGCTGGTGCTCGTGCGCGGGCTGTGGGGCATGTGTGTGTGTACAGAGGTGCGGAGGCATCGTCTGCTCCTACACGCAGAGGCTCTGCTGTGCAGGGCTTGGGGTGTGTGCTTGGGTGTGCACGATGGCCGGGGGCCTGGTGCGTGCCCCGGCCCAGGGCTGGGAGTGCAGGCGTGCGTGTACCCCCATGATTGCTGCGCGTGGGGGGCAGGCGGCAGACCCCCGTCCCAGTGGAGCCACGCACCTGGCAGCCCCTCCCTGGCCCTGGGTGCTCCGGTGGGTGCCCCTGCCCTGGCCACCATCCCAGCCTCTCCCAAGCTCCCCACCCCTGGCACCGCCTGGCACCCCCGGGGCAGGGTGCCGGCCTGAGAACACCCCTTCCCTGCCAGGCCCGGCACATGCCATGCCCCCGTGCCCACCCGCACCCCTCTGCTTCCTGCCCAGGAGCAGCCCAGGGGGAGGAGAAGAGCCTGGGGGCCAGCGTGCAGTCGGCCACGCTCAGCAACCTGCGCCCTGACACCGACTACGTGGTGACGCTCCAGCCCCGCTACGCGCAGCAGCCTGCTGTCCCCGCCACCCTTACCGCCCGGACACGTAAGCACCATGCCGGGCCCTGGGTTCAGCTGGGGACAGGGATGAGTTCCCAGCATAGGGACACCCCTCCAGTCACCGTGCCCTATGGGCACAGGGCTGCCTGGCCCACTGCTTCTCGGGGGGTGGGGTGGGGATGCGGGCAAGCATGACTACAAGGTGACGCTCTGAGGCCCAAAAAGTGCTCCTGCAGGGGACGCAGCACTGTGTGCTCTCCCAGCTCCTTTGCAGCCTTCTGGAAGTGTTTCTGTTGGTGCTTTCCCACGTGACAAAAATGTCGACCAAAAAAAGGCAGGTTTTTTTTTTTATAAATTCAAGCACCACACTCTTTGGGAGGAAAGTGCCGTTTCTGCTAGGGTGGTGGAAAGCATCACCGCGCAGGAGCCAGGGTGAGGCCCTAGGGCAACACTTTTATAAGCCTTAAATTCTGGCAAACTGATTACTTCAGCTGCCCTATGCAACCGTAACCCTCAGAAAACATCTAAGGTATTAAGAGGAAGGCGTTTGAGCTCCAGTTTGCTGGAGCTGGGGTGCTTTGAAGGAGCCGCCTGGGTGCGGGCTGTGCTTGGTGACCTCAGTGTGCTTCAGCATCCGTGAGCAGGGGAAAGGGGACCTCCCCCCTGGAGCAGATGGGTTTGCAGATGAAGGTGCTTCGTGCTGCCCCCTGCCCCGCTCTGGCATGGTGGGTGCCACTGGTACCTCTTGCCTGCAGGGCGCCCAACGGGCATGCAGCATCTCGCTGTCCACAACGTCTCGACACAGAGCATGCTGCTGGCCTGGCAGCCCATCGATGGTGCCACCAGCTACCGGCTCTCCTGGACAACCCTCACAGGTAGGTGCCATCCCAGAGCTTGCGCCCCTTCTGCTGGTGGCCCCAGGGAGGATGAACAGGAGCGTGGTGGTAGCACTCGCTGCCCGGACCCCCCAAGGGACTGCTGTGCTGGCTCCCGCAGGGCAGGACAGGCACAGGGTGGACCTGGATGCTGGGCGGACGTCTCACACACTGGAGGGGCTGCAGCCCAACACCGACTACGTGGTGACGGTGGCCCCGCTCTTCGGGCAGCTGGAGGGGCCCATGGCCACCATCCGGCAGCGGACGGGTATGTGCCCGGTATGGGTGATGCCGTCCTGCCGCTCACCTCTTGCTCTGCCCCTGGTGCAGTCGCTGCAGGATGGGGTGGGGACGAGCTCCTGGGGCTCCACGCCATGGTGATGGTCCACACCTTCACGTGTGCGGAGGGCCAGGGACACGCTGAGGTGGGTGGCCAGCAGCAGACTGGCACAGGGCAGCCCGGCCCATGGGATCCCTCTTGCAGAGGCAGGTGCGGAGCAGACGCTGCGGACCAACATCCTGGGCCCCACATCCATCCAGGTGCTCTGGAGTGGTGCCCGCGATGCCCGTGGCTACCGCCTGGAATGGAAAAGAGCCACAGGTGGGCTCGGGTTGCCTGGTGCCCCCCACAGACCCCAAGTGCCAGCAGCCAGCAGTGACCCTTCCCTCACCGCAGGACCAGAGCCCCCCAGGACAGTGTCGCTCCCCAGCAGTGCCAACACGTACCAGCTGATGGGGCTGCAGCCAGGCACCGAGTACCGCATCACCCTCTACACGCTCTACGATGGTGGGGAGGTGGCCACCCCTGTCACCACCTTCCAGACAGGTCAGCGACTGCTGCAGGTCCTCTGGGTTGTCCCCCACCCTCCCAAGCCATGGAGATAGAGGCGTGTCCCGTGTGGCATTGCTTAGCCTGAGGACCCCCTTGGCCACGAGACTCCCAGCTCTCTGGCCATGGCTCAGGGTGAGGATGCGGGCCATGCCGTCCAGGCTGTGTGGCTCTGGCCGTGCCTCACCCTGTCCCCTCTCAGGCGTGGAGGCGCCCGTGGGTGCCGTGTCGGACCTGCGGTTCGTGGAGGAATCGGGCAGGCGGGTGCGGCTGGGCTGGACTAGCGTCCCTGGTGCCACCGAGTACAAAGTGNGGGGGCCAGCGTGCAGTCGGCCACGCTCAGCAACCTGCGCCCTGACACCGACTACGTGGTGACGCTCCAGCCCCGCTACGCGCAGCAGCCTGCTGTCCCCGCCACCCTTACCGCCCGGACACGTAAGCACCATGCCGGGCCCTGGGTTCAGCTGGGGACAGGGATGAGTTCCCAGCATAGGGACACCCCTCCAGTCACCGTGCCCTATGGGCACAGGGCTGCCTGGCCCACTGCTTCTCGGGGGGTGGGGTGGGGATGCGGGCAAGCATGACTACAAGGTGACGCTCTGAGGCCCAAAAAGTGCTCCTGCAGGGGACGCAGCACTGTGTGCTCTCCCAGCTCCTTTGCAGCCTTCTGGAAGTGTTTCTGTTGGTGCTTTCCCACGTGACAAAAATGTCGACCAAAAAAAGGCAGGTTTTTTTTTTTATAAATTCAAGCACCACACTCTTTGGGAGGAAAGTGCCGTTTCCGCTAGGGTGGTGGAAAGCATCACCGCGCAGGAGCCAGGGTGAGGCCCTAGGGCAACACTTTTATAAGCCTTAAATTCTGGCAAACTGATTACTTCAGCTGCCCTATGCAACCGTAACCCTCAGAAAACATCTAAGGTATTAAGAGGAAGGCGTTTGAGCTCCAGTTTGCTGGAGCTGGGGTGCTTTGAAGGAGCCGCCTGGGTGCGGGCTGTGCTTGGTGACCTCAGTGTGCTTCAGCATCCGTGAGCAGGGGAAAGGGGACCTCCCCCCTGGAGCAGATGGGTTTGCAGATGAAGGTGCTTCGTGCTGCCCCCTGCCCCGCTCTGGCATGGTGGGTGCCACTGGTACCTCTTGCCTGCAGGGCGCCCAACGGGCATGCAGCATCTCGCTGTCCACAACGTCTCGACACAGAGCATGCTGCTGGCCTGGCAGCCCATCGATGGTGCCACCAGCTACCGGCTCTCCTGGACAACCCTCACAGGTAGGTGCCATCCCAGAGCTTGCGCCCCTTCTGCTGGTGGCCCCAGGGAGGATGAACAGGAGCGTGGTGGTAGCACTCGCTGCCCGGACCCCCCAAGGGACTGCTGTGCTGGCTCCCGCAGGGCAGGACAGGCACAGGGTGGACCTGGATGCTGGGCGGACGTCTCACACACTGGAGGGGCTGCAGCCCAACACCGACTACGTGGTGACGGTGGCCCCGCTCTTCGGGCAGCTGGAGGGGCCCATGGCCACCATCCGGCAGCGGACGGGTATGTGCCCGGTATGGGTGATGCCGTCCTGCCGCTCACCTCTTGCTCTGCCCCTGGTGCAGTCGCTGCAGGATGGGGTGGGGACGAGCTCCTGGGGCTCCACGCCATGGTGATGGTCCACACCTTCACGTGTGCGGAGGGCCAGGGACACGCTGAGGTGGGTGGCCAGCAGCAGACTGGCACAGGGCAGCCCGGCCCATGGGATCCCTCTTGCAGAGGCAGGTGCGGAGCAGACGCTGCGGACCAACATCCTGGGCCCCACATCCATCCAGGTGCTCTGGAGTGGTGCCCGCGATGCCCGTGGCTACCGCCTGGAATGGAAAAGAGCCACAGGTGGGCTCGGGTTGCCTGGTGCCCCCCACAGACCCCAAGTGCCAGCAGCCAGCAGTGACCCTTCCCTCACCGCAGGACCAGAGCCCCCCAGGACAGTGTCGCTCCCCAGCAGTGCCAACACGTACCAGCTGATGGGGCTGCAGCCAGGCACCGAGTACCGCATCACCCTCTACACGCTCTACGATGGTGGGGAGGTGGCCACCCCTGTCACCACCTTCCAGACAGGTCAGCGACTGCTGCAGGTCCTCTGGGTTGTCCCCCACCCTCCCAAGCCATGGAGATAGAGGCGTGTCCCGTGTGGCATTGCTTAGCCTGAGGACCCCCTTGGCCACGAGACTCCCAGCTCTCTGGCCATGGCTCAGGGTGAGGATGCGGGCCATGCCGTCCAGGCTGTGTGGCTCTGGCCGTGCCTCACCCTGTCCCCTCTCAGGCGTGGAGGCGCCCGTGGGTGCCGTGTCGGACCTGCGGTTCGTGGAGGAATCGGGCAGGCGGGTGCGGCTGGGCTGGACTAGCGTCCCTGGTGCCACCGAGTACAAAGTGGTGGTGCGCAACAACCAGGGTGAGTCTGCGGGTGGGGGTGCAGGCGGCACCCAGGGGACCCCGGCCGGCTGGTGCTGAGGGTCCATGACTGCCTCGCTCCTGGCAGACGGCACGGAGAGGACAAGGCGTGTCCCAGGCAGCCAGACGGGGCTGGAGCTGGGTGACCTCCGGGAGGGCATCACCTACCTGGTGCGTGTCTCGGCACTGGTGGGTGGCCGGGAGGGCAGCGCCGCCACGATCACCGTCCGCCTCAGTAAGTCCACGACAGGGATTGGCATGGGGAGTCCCGGTACTGTGTTTCTCCCCTGGCGTGCATTTGCCCTTTATACCTTCACAAGCCCTCGGTGTGCCGGGGTGGCCGCGAGGCCCCTCTGGGCACCCTGAGGTGACGCTGTGGTGCCGTGGGGTGGTGCAGAGTACCCGGCCGTGGGCAGCATCTCAGAGCTGCGGGTGACGGAGGCTGGTCCCAGCCAGCTGCGGGTCACCTGGCAAGGGCTGCCAGGCGCCGGGGGCTACCTGCTGACATGGCGAGGCAGTGACGGTGAGTGTGGAGGCCGCGGGACGCTGTGGTGGTGTTGCCGGAGGCCTTCCCATCGTGGCTGTCTCTCCCAGGTGTGGAGCAATCCCGCTTCCTCCCTGCCGACCCCACCGCCTTCACCATCGAGGGGCTGCGCACTGGCATCGTCTACACCATCGGTGTCTCGGCTGTTGTGGATGGCCGCGAGGGCAGCCCTGTCACCGCCACAGGGCGGATTGGTGAGATGTCCTGCTGTCCATCAGTGCTGGCGGGCGCCGCTTGCTATGAGCCCAGGTGACAGTGTCCCTCTTGGTGTCACAGCGCCTGAGCAGGTGGGGACGGTGTCCCGGCTGGAGGTGCAGGCATCCAGGAGCAACGTTGCCCGCGTCACCTGGGTTGGCGTGCCGGGGGCCACCGCCTACCGCGTGGTGTGGAGCCGCAGGGATGGTATCGTGGGATGGGGATGGGGGATGGGCTGTGAGGGCACTGGGGTGGCAGGCTGACACCACAGTCCTTGGCAGGGGGCTCGGAGAGCAGCCAACGTGTTCCTGGCCACACCAACTCGTTCGACATCCCTGACCTGGAAGGAGGCGTCTCTTACACTGTGAAGGTGACGGCGCTCATCGGCAACCGAGAGGGCAACCCTGTCTCCATCATCGTTACCACTCGTGAGTGCTGGGGCGAGGGGCAGTGCCCCAGGGCGGTGCTGGACACCCGTGCCGCTAATGCCTGCCCCTCTGCCCTACAGCGGAGGCAGCTCCCCCATCCCCTGTCAGCAGCTTCCGGGTGACAGAGGCTTCAGAGCACCGCCTGCGCCTGGCCTGGGTGCCAGTGGCCGGCAGCGCTGGGTACCGCCTAGTCTGGCGCCTGGCTGAGGGTGAGCGTGGCCAGCTGGCAGCCCTGCATCCCCGCCAGCCCGGACGCTGCACCCCCTCACCCCTCTTTTCCCCTGGGCAGGGGGACCCCAGCACAGCCAGCAGCTCCCAGCCACTGCCAGCTCCTATGACCTGGGGGGCCTGGAGCCGGGCCGGCGCTACCACATCAGCATCACCAGCGTGGCCGGCAGCCGGGAGAGCAGGCCAGCCACTGTCACTGCCGTCACCGGTAAGGGACTGTGTAAGCCCAAGGGGGCCTCGGACCCCCCCGCGCAGGGCTGGGGCCTTAGAGGGTGCCCAGCGGCTGGGCTGTCCCAGCCTTGGTCTGGGGAGGGTGATGGGTGGGGAGCTGGGAGTGGGCTGGGGGCTGCCCCGTGGAGCCGGGACACCCTTTGCTGCTTCTCCTTGGCAGCTGCCCCGGCCCATGTCACCAGCCTGCGGGTGACGGAGGTACGGAGAGACTCGGTGACGCTCACCTGGACCCCCATCCCCAGTGCCTCTGGCTACATCCTCTCCTGGAGCCCCCCCGCAGGTAAGACAGGCGGCTGGCTCCGGGATGGGGGGTAGCCTCCCCGCAGAGGCTTGCTGGCCCCCCTAATTCTGTCCCCTGGTCGGCAGCTGGGGGAGAGGCGAGGCGGACGCTGCCCGGCACTGCCAGCTCCCAGCAGGTCTCCGGGCTGCGCCTGGGCCAGCGCTACACCTTCACCCTCCGCCCGCTCCTGGGGAGCACGTCAGGCGCCGAGACCTCCGTCAGCGAGCGCACGGGTACAGTGGGGTCACTACAGCGATGGGCTGGGCTCGTCTCCGCTCCGCTGGCGGCTTCACCCTTCTCTGCCCACAGTCTGCAAGGACGCGCGCGGTGACATCGTCTTCCTGGTGCACGGCACCCGCGACAGCTCCTCGGGTGCTGACGCTGTCCGCACCCTCCTCTCCAACACCGTGTCCACCCTGGGGCGCCTGGGCCCTGAGGGCACCCAGGTAGGGGGCTGCCATGGTGATGGGAGACCTGGGGGGCACAGGTGAGCAGCGGTGCCCAGCACTCCCTGTGCCCTCGCAGGTGGCTCTGGCCACATACAGCTACCGCAGCCTGCCCTGGCTGCTCCTCAACCGCTCCAGTGACCTGCCCGCTGTGCTGGAGCAGATCCGCACGATGCGCTACGAGGAGCCCAGTGGCAATGCCATCGGTGAGGGGCTGCGCTGGGAGCCGGGGCAGCAGACAGCGGGACCCTGCTGACTCCCACCCTCCTCCTTCTCCCTCCCCAGGGGCAGCCATCACCTTTGCCAGGACCTACCTGCTGAGCCCCGGTGCGGGGCGCCGGCCCGGTGTGCCAGCGGTGCTGGTGGTCCTGGCCGACGGCCCCTCCGGGGACGATGCCATCGCTGCGGCCAGGGACATCAAAGCTGGGGGTAAGGATGGATGGGGGTCCCAGCAGGGCATGTGGGGAGGGGGCTGCGTCCTGTGGGGTGCTGAGGGTGCTCCTGTCTCAGGGGTCCGGGTGCTGGCGGTGGGCTTGGAGGGGGCGGACCGGGAGCAGCTCCGACGGGTGGTCACCGGTGAGGACCCGCGGTACATCTACCACAAGAATGGTGCCCTGGCAGAGCTGGAGGGAGAGCTCACTGATGACCTCTGCACCATCATCTCCACCAGGGTAAGGGGACGGGTGCCCTGGGCGCTGGGGACAGGGCTGAGGGCTGGGGGCTTCTCCTGCCCTGGGGTTCACACGGGCTTCCTTGTCTTGCCAGCCAGAGCCAGAGCCAAAGCCCTGCACGGTGCAGTGCCCAAAGGTGAGCATCCTCGTGCCATGCCGTGCCATGCCATGCCATGCCATGCCGTGCCACGCTACCGGGGCTCAGGAATCCCCAAGCTTGCCAATGGCAGCAGCGTAGTGGGGAGCCGAGCATGGAGGTGCAGCCCCTAAAGCATTGCCTCCATCCCTTTGCAGGGCGAGAAGGGGGACCGCGGTGAGGTGGTGAGTGTTTTGGTGTGTTCCCCCAAAACTGGTGGCTCTGAGGGGGGCTGCATGGGGGGATGCAGCAGGGGGCTGATGCCAGCCCACAGGAGATGCACACCACTGGCTTTGTCTCTGCAGGGACCACAAGGACCACCGGGGCAGCCGGGCCCCCCTGGTGAGCCGGTAATGTCCTGATGGGGGGGGAGATGGGGGGCGGCTCCCTGGCGAGGGGCAGCAACATGGTGCCCTTGTCCCCTTGTCCTGCCAGCAGGTGGGTGTGGGGCAGGGACCTGTCCAGCCCTTGCCACGGGTTGGATGGGAAACGTCCCTTGGCCACCACCTGCCACCCAGCCTGTCCTCTCCGCTGTCCCTCCAGGGCCGCCACGGGCTGCCTGGCCCTCCAGGACCCCGGGGGCCACAGGGTCTGCCAGGAGACAGTGTCGAGCGGCCAGGCAAGAAGGGGGACAGGGTGAGTACCTCCAGTCTGCTCACCCACACACCCCAGGGTCCCTGGGCACAGGGACATGGCCATGCAGGAGCCTCCCTCTGCCCCTCGTTCCTCCCTCCCTCCTCTTCACTGGAGGGGGGAGCCCCTTGGGGAGCCCCGATCCAGCCCCACGCTGCTCCCTCACGCCCCGGCTCAGCACACAGGGGAAAGGCGCCCCAGGACCCGACTCTCTCATGGGGCTGTCCTGGTCTCCTAGTGCTGGGACCAGCACTGGCTGGGGCACTGGGGCGCCCAGCAGCGCTGGGGTGTGCGGCTCGTAGCATGATGCTCCTCTCTCCTGCAGGGATTCCCTGGAACTGACGGGACACCGGGAAGCCCCGGCCGCCCTGGGAACCCCGGATCACCCGGCCAGCCAGTGAGTGGAGGTGTCCCCCTGGGTTTGCTGCTGCATGGTGGGCTCTTCCCATTGCCATGCCTGCCCTGCCTGCTCCCTATGCCGGCCTCTGCCTAACCTTTCCCTGTGCCAGAGGGGTCTCCATAGCTGCCGGGGTCACCGCTGTCTCCGGTGTGCGTGTCCCAGGCCAAGTGTACTGACTACAGACTGTCCATCCCTGCCTTGGCTGGAGTCCCCATCCCATCCCACCCCATCCCATGCCATGCCCAGTCGCTCTCCAGGCTGGCAGGGACATGCATTCATCTCCTGAGCTGTTGTTTTCCAGGGCACCCAGGGCATCCCCGGCCCCCGAGGGGATCCTGTGAGTATGGCTCAGTCCCTCCCCAGCCCCACTCCCTGCCCTGAGCCCCTCCCTTCACTCTTGTCTTTTGTTCCCAGGGGCCGCGAGGGCAGATGGGGCTTTCTGGCCCGAAGGGGGAGAAGGGCGAGCCGGTAGGTGGTGGGCAAGGGGCTGCCCCACGAGTGTTTCTGGGGAGAAGTGAGGACCCCGGTGGGCACATCACAGCCCCTGGCACTAGATGTCTGGGTGACCCCAGGGTTTTCCCATCTCCCTGCTGGGCCCCTGGCCTCACGGTGGCACTGTGGACCCCATCCTGCCACAGGGCACATGGGAACACTGATTTTTTCCTCCCTGTCGTTTTTCAGGGAGAGCCCAGGGTGATCGTGGATGGAGAACAGGGGCTGCCAGGCCAGAAAGGGGAGCCAGGCACACCGGTAGGTATGGGGGTGGCGATGCCAGGGGGTCTCTGTCAGGACCCCCAGCCTGTGCCACAGCCCCAGCTAATGGAGCATCTCTGTCCTCCAGGGCAGCCACGGCCCCCCTGGGACCCCTGGCCCACGGGGGCCCTTTGGTGATCCAGGCCCCCCTGGTCCACTTGGACCCATGGGGCCACCAGGACCTCCGGGAGATTTTGTGAAGGTATGGGGACAGCTGGGGGGACGTGTGGACGGGCAGACAGAGGGACAAGCAGCAGCTTGAAGCTGCTAAGGCATGCAAGGGTCCTGGTCCCACTCGTGGGCTGTGCCTCTCCAGCCGTGCCCATGCACACTTGCACATGCATGAGCTGCTGCTGGCACTGGGCGGTGTGGGGAGAGGCACATGGCATGCGTGTGCCCTGATGCCGCTGATGATGGACTCTGTCCAGCTTATTCCCTCTCCTTTCAAGGGGGCACGTGGAGACTCCGGACCTGCCCTTACCTGCTTTTTTTTTTT
>VZSC01012184.1:100655-119990 GCA_013398225.1 Steatornis caripensis | reverse complement strand
GGGAGTGGGCTGGGGGCTGCCCCGTGGAGCCGGGACACCCTTTGCTGCTTCTCCTTGGCAGCTGCCCCGGCCCATGTCACCAGCCTGCGGGTGACGGAGGTACGGAGAGACTCGGTGACGCTCACCTGGACCCCCATCCCCAGTGCCTCTGGCTACATCCTCTCCTGGAGCCCCCCCGCAGGTAAGACAGGCGGCTGGCTCCGGGATGGGGGGTAGCCTCCCCGCAGAGGCTTGCTGGCCCCCCTAATTCTGTCCCCTGGTCGGCAGCTGGGGGAGAGGCGAGGCGGACGCTGCCCGGCACTGCCAGCTCCCAGCAGGTCTCCGGGCTGCGCCTGGGCCAGCGCTACACCTTCACCCTCCGCCCGCTCCTGGGGAGCACGTCAGGCGCCGAGACCTCCGTCAGCGAGCGCACGGGTACAGTGGGGTCACTACAGCGATGGGCTGGGCTCGTCTCCGCTCCGCTGGCGGCTTCACCCTTCTCTGCCCACAGTCTGCAAGGACGCGCGCGGTGACATCGTCTTCCTGGTGCACGGCACCCGCGACAGCTCCTCGGGTGCTGACGCTGTCCGCACCCTCCTCTCCAACACCGTGTCCACCCTGGGGCGCCTGGGCCCTGAGGGCACCCAGGTAGGGGGCTGCCATGGTGATGGGAGACCTGGGGGGCACAGGTGAGCAGCGGTGCCCAGCACTCCCTGTGCCCTCGCAGGTGGCTCTGGCCACATACAGCTACCGCAGCCTGCCCTGGCTGCTCCTCAACCGCTCCAGTGACCTGCCCGCTGTGCTGGAGCAGATCCGCACGATGCGCTACGAGGAGCCCAGTGGCAATGCCATCGGTGAGGGGCTGCGCTGGGAGCCGGGGCAGCAGACAGCGGGACCCTGCTGACTCCCACCCTCCTCCTTCTCCCTCCCCAGGGGCAGCCATCACCTTTGCCAGGACCTACCTGCTGAGCCCCGGTGCGGGGCGCCGGCCCGGTGTGCCAGCGGTGCTGGTGGTCCTGGCCGACGGCCCCTCCGGGGACGATGCCATCGCTGCGGCCAGGGACATCAAAGCTGGGGGTAAGGATGGATGGGGGTCCCAGCAGGGCATGTGGGGAGGGGGCTGCGTCCTGTGGGGTGCTGAGGGTGCTCCTGTCTCAGGGGTCCGGGTGCTGGCGGTGGGCTTGGAGGGGGCGGACCGGGAGCAGCTCCGACGGGTGGTCACCGGTGAGGACCCGCGGTACATCTACCACAAGAATGGTGCCCTGGCAGAGCTGGAGGGAGAGCTCACTGATGACCTCTGCACCATCATCTCCACCAGGGTAAGGGGACGGGTGCCCTGGGCGCTGGGGACAGGGCTGAGGGCTGGGGGCTTCTCCTGCCCTGGGGTTCACACGGGCTTCCTTGTCTTGCCAGCCAGAGCCAGAGCCAAAGCCCTGCACGGTGCAGTGCCCAAAGGTGAGCATCCTCGTGCCATGCCGTGCCATGCCATGCCATGCCATGCCGTGCCACGCTACCGGGGCTCAGGAATCCCCAAGCTTGCCAATGGCAGCAGCGTAGTGGGGAGCCGAGCATGGAGGTGCAGCCCCTAAAGCATTGCCTCCATCCCTTTGCAGGGCGAGAAGGGGGACCGCGGTGAGGTGGTGAGTGTTTTGGTGTGTTCCCCCAAAACTGGTGGCTCTGAGGGGGGCTGCATGGGGGGATGCAGCAGGGGGCTGATGCCAGCCCACAGGAGATGCACACCACTGGCTTTGTCTCTGCAGGGACCACAAGGACCACCGGGGCAGCCGGGCCCCCCTGGTGAGCCGGTAATGTCCTGATGGGGGGGGAGATGGGGGGCGGCTCCCTGGCGAGGGGCAGCAACATGGTGCCCTTGTCCCCTTGTCCTGCCAGCAGGTGGGTGTGGGGCAGGGACCTGTCCAGCCCTTGCCACGGGTTGGATGGGAAACGTCCCTTGGCCACCACCTGCCACCCAGCCTGTCCTCTCCGCTGTCCCTCCAGGGCCGCCACGGGCTGCCTGGCCCTCCAGGACCCCGGGGGCCACAGGGTCTGCCAGGAGACAGTGTCGAGCGGCCAGGCAAGAAGGGGGACAGGGTGAGTACCTCCAGTCTGCTCACCCACACACCCCAGGGTCCCTGGGCACAGGGACATGGCCATGCAGGAGCCTCCCTCTGCCCCTCGTTCCTCCCTCCCTCCTCTTCACTGGAGGGGGGAGCCCCTTGGGGAGCCCCGATCCAGCCCCACGCTGCTCCCTCACGCCCCGGCTCAGCACACAGGGGAAAGGCGCCCCAGGACCCGACTCTCTCATGGGGCTGTCCTGGTCTCCTAGTGCTGGGACCAGCACTGGCTGGGGCACTGGGGCGCCCAGCAGCGCTGGGGTGTGCGGCTCGTAGCATGATGCTCCTCTCTCCTGCAGGGATTCCCTGGAACTGACGGGACACCGGGAAGCCCCGGCCGCCCTGGGAACCCCGGATCACCCGGCCAGCCAGTGAGTGGAGGTGTCCCCCTGGGTTTGCTGCTGCATGGTGGGCTCTTCCCATTGCCATGCCTGCCCTGCCTGCTCCCTATGCCGGCCTCTGCCTAACCTTTCCCTGTGCCAGAGGGGTCTCCATAGCTGCCGGGGTCACCGCTGTCTCCGGTGTGCGTGTCCCAGGCCAAGTGTACTGACTACAGACTGTCCATCCCTGCCTTGGCTGGAGTCCCCATCCCATCCCACCCCATCCCATGCCATGCCCAGTCGCTCTCCAGGCTGGCAGGGACATGCATTCATCTCCTGAGCTGTTGTTTTCCAGGGCACCCAGGGCATCCCCGGCCCCCGAGGGGATCCTGTGAGTATGGCTCAGTCCCTCCCCAGCCCCACTCCCTGCCCTGAGCCCCTCCCTTCACTCTTGTCTTTTGTTCCCAGGGGCCGCGAGGGCAGATGGGGCTTTCTGGCCCGAAGGGGGAGAAGGGCGAGCCGGTAGGTGGTGGGCAAGGGGCTGCCCCACGAGTGTTTCTGGGGAGAAGTGANCTTGCCACGGGTTGGATGGGAAACGTCCCTTGGCCACCACCTGCCACCCAGCCTGTCCTCTCCGCTGTCCCTCCAGGGCCGCCACGGGCTGCCTGGCCCTCCAGGACCCCGGGGGCCACAGGGTCTGCCAGGAGACAGTGTCGAGCGGCCAGGCAAGAAGGGGGACAGGGTGAGTACCTCCAGTCTGCTCACCCACACACCCCAGGGTCCCTGGGCACAGGGACATGGCCATGCAGGAGCCTCCCTCTGCCCCTCGTTCCTCCCTCCCTCCTCTTCACTGGAGGGGGGAGCCCCTTGGGGAGCCCCGATCCAGCCCCACGCTGCTCCCTCACGCCCCGGCTCAGCACACAGGGGAAAGGCGCCCCAGGACCCGACTCTCTCATGGGGCTGTCCTGGTCTCCTAGTGCTGGGACCAGCACTGGCTGGGGCACTGGGGCGCCCAGCAGCGCTGGGGTGTGCGGCTCGTAGCATGATGCTCCTCTCTCCTGCAGGGATTCCCTGGAACTGACGGGACACCGGGAAGCCCCGGCCGCCCTGGGAACCCCGGATCACCCGGCCAGCCAGTGAGTGGAGGTGTCCCCCTGGGTTTGCTGCTGCATGGTGGGCTCTTCCCATTGCCATGCCTGCCCTGCCTGCTCCCTATGCCGGCCTCTGCCTAACCTTTCCCTGTGCCAGAGGGGTCTCCATAGCTGCCGGGGTCACCGCTGTCTCCGGTGTGCGTGTCCCAGGCCAAGTGTACTGACTACAGACTGTCCATCCCTGCCTTGGCTGGAGTCCCCATCCCATCCCACCCCATCCCATGCCATGCCCAGTCGCTCTCCAGGCTGGCAGGGACATGCATTCATCTCCTGAGCTGTTGTTTTCCAGGGCACCCAGGGCATCCCCGGCCCCCGAGGGGATCCTGTGAGTATGGCTCAGTCCCTCCCCAGCCCCACTCCCTGCCCTGAGCCCCTCCCTTCACTCTTGTCTTTTGTTCCCAGGGGCCGCGAGGGCAGATGGGGCTTTCTGGCCCGAAGGGGGAGAAGGGCGAGCCGGTAGGTGGTGGGCAAGGGGCTGCCCCACGAGTGTTTCTGGGGAGAAGTGAGGACCCCGGTGGGCACATCACAGCCCCTGGCACTAGATGTCTGGGTGACCCCAGGGTTTTCCCATCTCCCTGCTGGGCCCCTGGCCTCACGGTGGCACTGTGGACCCCATCCTGCCACAGGGCACATGGGAACACTGANAGTACCTCCAGTCTGCTCACCCACACACCCCAGGGTCCCTGGGCACAGGGACATGGCCATGCAGGAGCCTCCCTCTGCCCCTCGTTCCTCCCTCCCTCCTCTTCACTGGAGGGGGGAGCCCCTTGGGGAGCCCCGATCCAGCCCCACGCTGCTCCCTCACGCCCCGGCTCAGCACACAGGGGAAAGGCGCCCCAGGACCCGACTCTCTCATGGGGCTGTCCTGGTCTCCTAGTGCTGGGACCAGCACTGGCTGGGGCACTGGGGCGCCCAGCAGCGCTGGGGTGTGCGGCTCGTAGCATGATGCTCCTCTCTCCTGCAGGGATTCCCTGGAACTGACGGGACACCGGGAAGCCCCGGCCGCCCTGGGAACCCCGGATCACCCGGCCAGCCAGTGAGTGGAGGTGTCCCCCTGGGTTTGCTGCTGCATGGTGGGCTCTTCCCATTGCCATGCCTGCCCTGCCTGCTCCCTATGCCGGCCTCTGCCTAACCTTTCCCTGTGCCAGAGGGGTCTCCATAGCTGCCGGGGTCACCGCTGTCTCCGGTGTGCGTGTCCCAGGCCAAGTGTACTGACTACAGACTGTCCATCCCTGCCTTGGCTGGAGTCCCCATCCCATCCCACCCCATCCCATGCCATGCCCAGTCGCTCTCCAGGCTGGCAGGGACATGCATTCATCTCCTGAGCTGTTGTTTTCCAGGGCACCCAGGGCATCCCCGGCCCCCGAGGGGATCCTGTGAGTATGGCTCAGTCCCTCCCCAGCCCCACTCCCTGCCCTGAGCCCCTCCCTTCACTCTTGTCTTTTGTTCCCAGGGGCCGCGAGGGCAGATGGGGCTTTCTGGCCCGAAGGGGGAGAAGGGCGAGCCGGTAGGTGGTGGGCAAGGGGCTGCCCCACGAGTGTTTCTGGGGAGAAGTGAGGACCCCGGTGGGCACATCACAGCCCCTGGCACTAGATGTCTGGGTGACCCCAGGGTTTTCCCATCTCCCTGCTGGGCCCCTGGCCTCACGGTGGCACTGTGGACCCCATCCTGCCACAGGGCACATGGGAACACTGATTTTTTCCTCCCTGTCGTTTTTCAGGGAGAGCCCAGGGTGATCGTGGATGGAGAACAGGGGCTGCCAGGCCAGAAAGGGGAGCCAGGCACACCGGTAGGTATGGGGGTGGCGATGCCAGGGGGTCTCTGTCAGGACCCCCAGCCTGTGCCACAGCCCCAGCTAATGGAGCATCTCTGTCCTCCAGGGCAGCCACGGCCCCCCTGGGACCCCTGGCCCACGGGGGCCCTTTGGTGATCCAGGCCCCCCTGGTCCACTTGGACCCATGGGGCCACCAGGACCTCCGGGAGATTTTGTGAAGGTATGGGGACAGCTGGGGGGACGTGTGGACGGGCAGACAGAGGGACAAGCAGCAGCTTGAAGCTGCTAAGGCATGCAAGGGTCCTGGTCCCACTCGTGGGCTGTGCCTCTCCAGCCGTGCCCATGCACACTTGCACATGCATGAGCTGCTGCTGGCACTGGGCGGTGTGGGGAGAGGCACATGGCATGCGTGTGCCCTGATGCCGCTGATGATGGACTCTGTCCAGCTTANCTCCTGAGCTGTTGTTTTCCAGGGCACCCAGGGCATCCCCGGCCCCCGAGGGGATCCTGTGAGTATGGCTCAGTCCCTCCCCAGCCCCACTCCCTGCCCTGAGCCCCTCCCTTCACTCTTGTCTTTTGTTCCCAGGGGCCGCGAGGGCAGATGGGGCTTTCTGGCCCGAAGGGGGAGAAGGGCGAGCCGGTAGGTGGTGGGCAAGGGGCTGCCCCACGAGTGTTTCTGGGGAGAAGTGAGGACCCCGGTGGGCACATCACAGCCCCTGGCACTAGATGTCTGGGTGACCCCAGGGTTTTCCCATCTCCCTGCTGGGCCCCTGGCCTCACGGTGGCACTGTGGACCCCATCCTGCCACAGGGCACATGGGAACACTGATTTTTTCCTCCCTGTCGTTTTTCAGGGAGAGCCCAGGGTGATCGTGGATGGAGAACAGGGGCTGCCAGGCCAGAAAGGGGAGCCAGGCACACCGGTAGGTATGGGGGTGGCGATGCCAGGGGGTCTCTGTCAGGACCCCCAGCCTGTGCCACAGCCCCAGCTAATGGAGCATCTCTGTCCTCCAGGGCAGCCACGGCCCCCCTGGGACCCCTGGCCCACGGGGGCCCTTTGGTGATCCAGGCCCCCCTGGTCCACTTGGACCCATGGGGCCACCAGGACCTCCGGGAGATTTTGTGAAGGTATGGGGACAGCTGGGGGGACGTGTGGACGGGCAGACAGAGGGACAAGCAGCAGCTTGAAGCTGCTAAGGCATGCAAGGGTCCTGGTCCCACTCGTGGGCTGTGCCTCTCCAGCCGTGCCCATGCACACTTGCACATGCATGAGCTGCTGCTGGCACTGGGCGGTGTGGGGAGAGGCACATGGCATGCGTGTGCCCTGATGCCGCTGATGATGGACTCTGTCCAGCTTATTCCCTCTCCTTTCAAGGGGGCACGTGGAGACTCCGGACCTGCCCTTACCTGCTTTTTTTTTTTTGCCTTTGCAGGGGGAGAAGGGTGACCGAGGGGAGAGGGTGAGTGGCTCCACATTTCCCTGCATCCTCTGCCCTGCCGGATGGAGGTCCCAAGGGTGCCCAAGGGCACTGCAGCCCCCCCAGGGTACTGGGAAGGACTGAGCCCCCTGGGGCCATCACACAGGAGCTGACTCCTGTCTCTACAGGGCCTCCCTGGACTTGTGGATGGGGCAGCGCCTCGAGGGGAGCCTGGCCCCCCGGTGAGTTGGGCCCCTAGGTCAGCGGGGACAGCAGAGGGGAGCAGGGCCACGGTGGCTGTGTGTGCCCAGGGCTGAGCAGCGTCTCCAGGGGCTGAGCTGTGCTCTCTTGCAGGGCCTGCCTGGGGAGCCCGGGCCCCGGGGACCTGCCGGGCCCCCGGGCCTGAAGGGAGAGAAGGTAAGAGGGCAGTGGGGATGCTTCGCGCTGGGGCTGGACCCCGCACTGTTCTGCAGCAGGGATGCCCATCCCCGTCTCATGGGCATCCCCATCTCACGGGCACGGCTGTCACCTTTCCTAACCCCCAGGGTGATGGCAGAGAAGGTTTCCCAGGGCCACCCGGCCGACCTGGGGACCCAGGAGACCGGGTGAGTTTACCGAGAGACAGTAAGGCAGGCAGAGTCAGCCTCGCCCCGAGGGCACCTCAGAGGCCTCCTGCTCTGGCCAGCCTGGGCATTTGCCCTGCCACGTTGGAGGTGACGTCTTCTCCATCCTCCTTCACAGGGCCCTCGGGGACCGCCGGGGGAGCAGGGCAGAAAGGTGAGTGGTGTGGGGACTGAAGGAACGTTCTCGGCTTGCCGTCGGTGGGGAGAGCAGGGGACTGCGTGTGGCACCGGGACCCATGCTCTCCCCCATGGATTCTGCTGCCCCTGACCCTGTCTTCCTTCTGTGCAGGGAGACCGTGGGGTGCCAGGCGAGCTGGGAGAGACAGGCGAGAAGGTGAGATGGCTCCGGGGTGAGACTGTGCTGTTCGGCAGCACCGGCGGGTCCTGGTGTCCCTGCAGCCCCGGGGTCGCTGTGCCTGGGGGTCACTGTCGGAGCCCAGCGATCTTCGATGGGATTCAGGCCATGTCCTGAAGGGCTCTGGGGCAGCGTGTAGGGTGGGGGCAGTGTGACGTGGAAGGAGGAAGGCTCCCTGAAACCCTCCTCTGCTTTGTTCTGCAGGGGGACCGTGGTGTGGTGGGCCCCGAGGGCGAGAAGGTAGGTGGGCTGGGGCAGCTGTGGCCACGCTGGGGCGATGCCTGCCCTACCCCGGAGCAGCTGCCCTGGTACGGGGTGGGGGGATGCACCTGACACCTTCCTCTTCCTCCCCTCCTGCAGGGCGAGGCAGGAGCCCCGGGGCGCCCAGGGCCGTCTGGCAGAGAGGTGAGTCGGGGCAGTGGCCGCGGTGCTGTGGACCTGGCACCCCAGGAACAGGGGGCTGCCATGCTGCAGGTGAATGCCCCCGGGCACCGCCAGCCCCCTGAGGTCCCTTCTCTTGCCACAGGGAGCTCCGGGACCGGCCGGCCCCCGGGGGGAAAAGGTGAGGGCAAAGCGAGGTCCTGGTGGGGTGGTGAGGGGCTGCGGGGCAAGGCGGCCAGCAATGACACCCGTCTCTCTGCAGGGCGATCCGGGAGCACCTGGCAAGCCGGTAAGTGGTGCTGGCCAGCAGGTCCACCTCTGTTTGCCCCAGCCCCGGGACAGGGAGGCGTGGACAGCACCCAGCACGGTCCCCTCTGCTTCTCCCCCAGGCACCCAGCGTGGCCGGTATTGGAGGAGAGAAGGTAACCCTGCCGTGGCTGTGTGCCCCAACGCTGCACCGGCACTGCCCAGGCACAGCCATGGGCTGGGGAGGGGCATTGCATAGCTGAGCGTCGACCAGAGGGGATGCCTGTGCTGGTCCCCAGGTCTGGGTGTCCACTGGCTGCAGTGGGGGAAGCGGGGTGGTTTGAGGGGGCTGATGGTGCCATTTCATCTGCTCCAGGGTGACAGAGGCTTCCCAGGACCAGAAGGACCTCCTGGCCCCAAGGGTGACGTGGGAGATAAAGGCGCCCGTGTGAGTACTGTCTGGGGACGGGGGCATAGGGGGCATGGCACAGCCCCTGCCTGAGCTCACGGTGCCTGTGCCGCTGCTCCAGGCTGAATCTCTTTTGTGTCCAGGGTGCCCCTGGCCTGAGCATCCCGGGGCCGGCCGGCCCCAAAGGCGAGCAGGGCGATCGGGTGAGTCCGGGTGCACCCCAGGGGCTGGGGCTGGACGGGCTCTGCCCTGGGAGCACTGGGTCACGGCCCCAGTCCCTCCCCGGGCACGGGTCCACCCCGGTCCCCAGTGACATGTGCTCTCCATCTCCAACAACCAGGGTATCGTTGGTCTCACGGGCAGGAGCGGCCCGAAGGTAATGTCACTGCAGGAGGGATTGCCCCTCAGTCCATCTGTCTGTCCAGCCTTCTGTCCTGGCTCTGGAGGGGCTGTCCCTGCAGGCTGTGCCACGATGACGCTCCAGGGAGCAGAGTGTGCCGTGCTGAGCCCCTTCTCCCCACAGCAGCCCCCAAGCTCCCCCCATGCTGCCCTGACCTGCTGCCCCTTCCCCCATGTCTAGGGCGACCCAGGGGAGCCAGGGGAGAAGGGCGACCCGGGCCGAGCAGGAGCCCCGGGGCAGACTGGGCTGCGTGGCAAGGAGGTAGCGTGGGGCAAGGGCGGTGGTGGGACTGGGGGCATGGGGCGCCATGGCCCCACGGAGGTGGGAGGCTGGTGGGGAGCAGGGGGATGCTGGTGACTTGTGCTTTTTTCCCCCTGGCTGGTGCCCACTGACCTGTGCCACAGGGAGAGCGTGGAGAGAAGGGTGATGAAGGCACCCCGGTAAGTGAGGACCCCCTGGGACCACTGCCTCCCTCCTCACTCACTGCCCCCCGCTCACCCTCTCTCTCCCTGTAGGGCGAAGCAGGTCTGCCTGGCAAACCCGGAGACAGGGGCCCCCGGGTAAATGCGGGGCTGGCAGGCACCCTGGGCCCTGGGTTGGGTGAGATGCCCAGTGCCCTCGAGGTGACTCTGCTAATGTGCACTCTCCCTCTGCCCCCACCCAGGGCCTCCCTGGCTACCGTGGCCCCCCTGGGGAGAAGGGCGACTCAGGGGACCCAGGTCCTGAAGGCAGGAACGTGAGTACCACAGCGTGAGCACCCACCGCCCCATGGGCACCCACCACCGCATGCACCCCATTGCCCCGCACCCCACAGGTCCCCTCCCTCACCCCATCCCTCTCTCCTGCAGGGCAGCCCCGGAGCACCAGGGAGCAAGGGTGACCGTGGGGAACCGGTGAGTGATGCAGAGCCATGTGCCTGGCCCCCACCCTGGAGCCAGCCCTGCCCTCCTCCTGGAGGCCACACCAGCTCCCCTTAACTCGCTTCCCTCACCCTTCTTTCAGGGGCCTCCCGGACCCCCAGGACGAACCGTAAGCTCTGCTCCCACCCCTGTCCCTGCCCACAGGCTGATGCCCAGCCTCATGTGCTCTGACAGCCCCTCTCCGCCCCGCAGGTCGACGTGGGGCTCGGAGGAGCCGGGGAGAAGGGTGAGAAGGTAACAAGCGGGTCTCTGTGATGCTGGCGGCGGGGTGCCCTGTGCTGACCCCTGCTGAGGTCCTCCTGTGCGCTGGGATCCTGGTGCATCAATCCCTCTCTGCCCAAAACAGCCCCTGCCACGTGGAGCTGATGCACACCATGGCTGAAAGCCATGTGGGATCGGGGGGGCACCTGGGATTCGGGGGATGCATGGGCTGGTGCTCCTGCCCAGTGCCAGGAGGAGGGTGCCAGGATGTGAGGTCCCCGTAGGGCTGAAGTCCTCAAAGGAGCCAGCGTGCTCATGGCTCCCCAGTCCCGCAGGGGTCCCACATCAGTACCTCACGCTCTGGGTGTTCTGCTTCTATGAGCCAGCTGGGGCTCGGGGCAGTTTTGGTCACGGGCTGTGCTCTGTGCTGGATGGCATCGTGGTCCCTGGCTGTGGCTCAGCTGGCTCCTGGCTCAGCAGCTCTGCTTGTTGCATTTCTTCTGCAACCGCTATCTGGACACCTGGGAGCCCAGCAACCTCTTTTTTCAGCCCATGCCTGTATTTTGAGACCTTTGCTATTATCCCGCCCTTAAACCCTGCAGCATAAGCAGAGGGGCTCAGCATGGGCTCTGGCACGGGCTAGGCGCTGGCGTTTGCACCAGCGGTGGGGCAGTACCCTCTAACTGCAGTGCCCTTCCCTGGCAGGGGGATCCTGGGGACCCTGGCGAGGATGGCATGAAGGGTGCCCGGGGTGATGCTGGCTCCGCCGGCCTGCCTGGAGAGAGAGTAGGTGCTGGGTCTCTGGTGCGGGAGGCGGTGGGACAGCAAGACGGGCAATGTTCTGCTGGAGGAACAAGGAGGGGGTCTTGGTATGCAGGGGGTAGTGGGCGAGCGCCCAAGACCCCCTCCTTTCCCTCTGTGCCCCACTGCTGAGCATGTCTCTCTTTTGCAGGGCGTGGAGGGCCCCCGCGGCCCCCCCGGTGCACGGGTGAGTGCCCCCTTCCCCACTGTTGTCTGAGTGGGCGGTCCGCACCCTTCTCAGCTCCCGTTCTGTGGGGACAGTGCTCACTCCTCTTCCCACCATGCAGGGCGACCCCGGGGACCGAGGCCTGCCGGGAGAGAAGGTGAGGGGGCTGTGGGCCGCCCCATGGCACCCATTCCATGCTGCATGGCGCCCATTCCCTGCCCCATGGCTCCAGCCATCCTGCCCTGCTCTCTTACAGGGGGACCGTGGCCCACCGGGGCTGGATGGCCGCAACGGGCTGGAAGGCAAACCCGGGCCCCCGGGCCCCACCGGTCTGCGAGTGAGCATGGTCCGGGGTAGAGGGCACAGCTGACCCCCGGCACCACGGGTGGGGGTTGTGGGATGGAGGGACGATGGGGTGGGAGGAGCTGCCCCCCCCCCGACACTCTCTGCTCTGGGCTGGGGATACTCGGGGGGGACCCGTGACAGGGTGAGGGGGTCCTTGCCCTCACCTCCTCCTTGTCTGCAGGGGGACCCAGGGAAGCAGGGAGACCCTGGCCGGGATGTAAGTACCTCCGGAGAGGGCGGGTTTGAGTTGTGCTCCCACTGGGGTCATCGTGCTTGCAAGGGATCAATATCCTGTCCCATGCTCCTTGGTCTGGGGCAGCGCAGCAGGGCTGTCCCGTGTCCCCAGGAGGGTGCCACCATCCTGGTCACGCTCGCTCCTCCCAGAGCTGGCCAGGGTAGACGAGTGTCCTGCTGCCCTGTGCTCCCCCATCTCCTTTCTCTGCAGGGGCTGCCTGGGCTGCGTGGGGAGCAAGGACCGCCTGGCCCCGTGGGCCCCCTGGGACCACCCGGTGTCCCCGTAAGTACCAGCTGCCCTGTGCCCTGGGGATGCATCCTGCCCTCTGCCCTCTGCAGTCAGTCGCAGCTGGGTCCATCTGCTGGGGCTCACCCCGTGCCCAGCTCCCCCTTCCCTGCGCCCTGGGGCTGCGGTGGGGCCTGGGGACCCCTGGCTGCTGGTGCCGGGGGGAGCACTGGAGGGGCTCTCTCACTGCCTTTGCTTCCTCCCAAGGGCAAACCCGGCGATGATGGCAAACCCGGCCTCAGCGGCAAGAATGTGAGTGGGAGGAGCGGGCTTGGCTTTGGGATTTGCCCAGGGGTCCTGAGGGCCGGTAATCCCAGTACAACATAAAGGCAAGGGGGGCATGTGGCAAAGAGCCCCTGTGCTCTGAGCCCCCGGTGCCTGTCCCCATCCCGTGCCGTCCCTCTGCTGGGGTGGTCGAGTTCAGCACTGACTGGCAGCCTGCATCCCCAGGGAGAAGATGGGACGCCAGGCGAGGATGGGAGAAAGGTAAGGAGCTGAGCCCCAGGTTGTCCTTGCATGGTCCCCATGTGGTACCCACGTGCCTGGTGGCTCCTCCCTGCCTGGGTCCAGGAGCATCATCTTGGGGTGTGGGGATGGGGCAGCATCCCTCTGACTCCTTTCCCTCCTGTCCCTCCTGGCTAGGGAGACAAAGGTGACACAGGACCCCCTGGCAGAGAGGTGAGTACTTCCCCACGGGGGAGCGTGGAGATGGGGGTGCTGGGTACATGCCCCCACTGGGGACAGACCTGGGCACCCAGGTCCTGCGGGTGACACTACTCTCTCGGCAGGGCCGCAGCGGCGCCAAGGGTGAGCAGGGGGACAGAGGTGTGCCCGGCCCCCTCGGCCCACCTGGCCTCCCCGGTGTCCCGGGGCAGGTTGGCCCCCCAGGCCAGGTGCGTAGTTGAGCCCACGGTGCCACACAGCACCGGGCCCTGGAGTCTGGGCTGCTGGGAGGCGGGCTGGACCCCTGCCCACGACTCTGTCAGGGCACTGCCCCGTGTCTATGGGTGTCAGGTACCATTGTGTCCCCTCTGTGTCTTCCAGGGCTCTCCAGGCCTCCGTGGGGTGGCTGGACCAAAGGTAGGTGTGCTCCTGGCCCCACGAGGCAAAGGTCTGGGGGACCCCGTGCCAGAGGGGACAAGTTCTTGGTGGGACTCCCTGCCCCCAGGCTGGCAGGGCAGGATCCTTGCGCTGGAGTCGGCCCTGGGCAGCCTGGCTCTGCCTGCCCTGACACCTTTGCTGTGTTTCAGGGGGACCCAGGGGAGCCCGGATTGCGAGGGGAGCCGGTGAGTACTCAGCACCAAGCCTGACAAGCTGCGAGCATGACAGGGTGATGGCAACCGCAGCCCCTGCCCACGCAGCACTCTGAAACCTGCTGAGGGCAGCATCAGCACTGCCCACCTCACCCCACCGCACCTCTGTGCATCTTTTCATTCCCTCTTTCTCTGCAAACCTAGGGGCGACCTGGCAACCCTGGAGCACGTGGAGACCCTGGGACTGCAGTGGTGAGTCCCTCCTCAATGTGCCGGGCTGCGATGTCAGCCCCAAGGTGTAGAGGACCCTCCGCAGCCCCCGCTGGTGGGAACAGGCCAACACACACTTTCTTTTTAATGTTTTTATATTGCAGAACATTGAACGTAGCCTGGAAGCACTTGGCATCAAGGTATGTAGTCCCCGGCTGTTGGGCTAGGGGCTGTTCCTGCCACATGGCAGCAGGAGGAGGGACATGGGAGGTGGTGGGATACCCGAGCGACCCGGGATGGGTTGGCAGGGCCGTGGGATGCTGTGCCACAGCTGGGTTGCGCTGAGCCCCTGACTGATGGCTTTTCCTCCTTCCCAGATTTCATCCCTGAAGGAGCTCACGGGTGCCTATGATGGGAGCTCAGATGCGTTTCTGCCGGTGTCCGAGCGGCTGCGGGGCCAGAAGGGCAGCCGGGGAGAGCCGGGAGAGAGGGGGCCTCCAGGCCGAGAGGTGAGCTGAGCTGGCCTTGATGCCGTGACCAAACACTCTGCCCCGCTCCCCCACTACCCGGGCTGGCTGGGGGGGGCATGCAGCTGGCTCAGCCCTGGGATGCTTGGGGAGGGCTGACAGCCCATGGCACAGGGCTGGCTCTGGCGGCATGGCATTATGTTTTTCAGGGCTCCTTAGGCTTCCCCGGTGAGCGAGGACCCAAAGGTGACAAGGGGGACCAGGGCGCCCCCGGCCCTCAGGGCCCCATGGGCCGGGCTGTGGGTGAGCGGGGTCCTGAGGGACCACCTGGGCAGCCGGGGGAGCCTGGCAAGCCGGGCATTCCTGGAGTGCCGGGCCGGGCCGGGGAGCTGGGGGAGGCCGGGCGGCCCGGCGAGAAGGTGAGTGCATGTGGGGGCATCGGGCGAGGGCTGGGGAACCTGGTCCGGGGGCTTGGGGACAGCCCCATGACGGCCACCACATTGTTTCCCCAGGGTGACCGGGGTGAGAAGGGCGACAGGGGCGAGCAGGTGAGCTGAGATGAGTACACGGTCCCCTCCTTCCCCCTGTGCTGTACACCTCAGGGGGACGAGGGGCCTCTCTGTGGGACAGGGGGATGCCCTATGGGGGACAGGACTGGCTGGACCCGGGGTGGCTCCGCTCCCTGATGCCCTGCTGTCCCCTTTGATGCTTGACCTATTTTTCTCCCCAACCAGGGCAGGGACGGCTTGCCTGGCCCTCCGGGGCCCAAGGTAGGTGATGGCTGCTGCTGGGGACCATGCCCGAGGGCTGCCAGCCTGTGCCTGCAGGTCTGGATGGCCACGTCCNGGCCTCCGTGGGGTGGCTGGACCAAAGGTAGGTGTGCTCCTGGCCCCACGAGGCAAAGGTCTGGGGGACCCCGTGCCAGAGGGGACAAGTTCTTGGTGGGACTCCCTGCCCCCAGGCTGGCAGGGCAGGATCCTTGCGCTGGAGTCGGCCCTGGGCAGCCTGGCTCTGCCTGCCCTGACACCTTTGCTGTGTTTCAGGGGGACCCAGGGGAGCCCGGATTGCGAGGGGAGCCGGTGAGTACTCAGCACCAAGCCTGACAAGCTGCGAGCATGACAGGGTGATGGCAACCGCAGCCCCTGCCCACGCAGCACTCTGAAACCTGCTGAGGGCAGCATCAGCACTGCCCACCTCACCCCACCGCACCTCTGTGCATCTTTTCATTCCCTCTTTCTCTGCAAACCTAGGGGCGACCTGGCAACCCTGGAGCACGTGGAGACCCTGGGACTGCAGTGGTGAGTCCCTCCTCAATGTGCCGGGCTGCGATGTCAGCCCCAAGGTGTAGAGGACCCTCCGCAGCCCCCGCTGGTGGGAACAGGCCAACACACACTTTCTTTTTAATGTTTTTATATTGCAGAACATTGAACGTAGCCTGGAAGCACTTGGCATCAAGGTATGTAGTCCCCGGCTGTTGGGCTAGGGGCTGTTCCTGCCACATGGCAGCAGGAGGAGGGACATGGGAGGTGGTGGGATACCCGAGCGACCCGGGATGGGTTGGCAGGGCCGTGGGATGCTGTGCCACAGCTGGGTTGCGCTGAGCCCCTGACTGATGGCTTTTCCTCCTTCCCAGATTTCATCCCTGAAGGAGCTCACGGGTGCCTATGATGGGAGCTCAGATGCGTTTCTGCCGGTGTCCGAGCGGCTGCGGGGCCAGAAGGGCAGCCGGGGAGAGCCGGGAGAGAGGGGGCCTCCAGGCCGAGAGGTGAGCTGAGCTGGCCTTGATGCCGTGACCAAACACTCTGCCCCGCTCCCCCACTACCCGGGCTGGCTGGGGGGGGCATGCAGCTGGCTCAGCCCTGGGATGCTTGGGGAGGGCTGACAGCCCATGGCACAGGGCTGGCTCTGGCGGCATGGCATTATGTTTTTCAGGGCTCCTTAGGCTTCCCCGGTGAGCGAGGACCCAAAGGTGACAAGGGGGACCAGGGCGCCCCCGGCCCTCAGGGCCCCATGGGCCGGGCTGTGGGTGAGCGGGGTCCTGAGGGACCACCTGGGCAGCCGGGGGAGCCTGGCAAGCCGGGCATTCCTGGAGTGCCGGGCCGGGCCGGGGAGCTGGGGGAGGCCGGGCGGCCCGGCGAGAAGGTGAGTGCATGTGGGGGCATCGGGCGAGGGCTGGGGAACCTGGTCCGGGGGCTTGGGGACAGCCCCATGACGGCCACCACATTGTTTCCCCAGGGTGACCGGGGTGAGAAGGGCGACAGGGGCGAGCAGGTGAGCTGAGATGAGTACACGGTCCCCTCCTTCCCCCTGTGCTGTACACCTCAGGGGGACGAGGGGCCTCTCTGTGGGACAGGGGGATGCCCTATGGGGGACAGGACTGGCTGGACCCGGGGTGGCTCCGCTCCCTGATGCCCTGCTGTCCCCTTTGATGCTTGACCTATTTTTCTCCCCAACCAGGGCAGGGACGGCTTGCCTGGCCCTCCGGGGCCCAAGGTAGGTGATGGCTGCTGCTGGGGACCATGCCCGAGGGCTGCCAGCCTGTGCCTGCAGGTCTGGATGGCCACGTCCAGTCCCCTGGCATGGGGTCTCGGCAATGGCTGTGCCCCTGGGGGACCACCCTGAGGTCCCCCGGGTGCCAGCCCTGATTGCATCCTGCCTGCAGGCAGATGCGGTGGAGGGCAGCCTGATGGGATTCCCGGGCGAGCGTGGCCCCACCGGACCCAAGGGAGCGAAGGTGCGTGGCTGGGCAGAAAGGAGCAGAGCAGCCAAGGCGACCGAGCGGGGGCAACGTGATGAGCTGGGCTGGGGCTGAGTATGGTGCTGGGGCAGGCATCCCCAGGCGGGCGTCAGGGGCTGATGGCATCTGTCTTCTCCCCAATGCAGGGCGAGCCGGGAGACGAGGGCGAGCGTGGACCCAAAGGAGATAAGGTCTGTGGTCATAAGTCTCCTGCAGCCAACAGGGCAGCCCTGCGGAGCAAAGCCCCAGGCCCAGGCACTGCTGGCGGCCCTCCTCTCAGGGTGTCAGCAGGGTATTGGTGGGTACAGGGTGGTCCCTACCTGTCCTGTGACCCTGTGCCGTCCCCGCTGCAGGGTGAGGGTGGCCCACGGGGCGAGCAAGGGGAGCCCGGCGAGAAGGGCAGGGACGGCGCCCCGGTGAGTAGCGCACTGTCCCCCCTCCTGGCACTGACCCCATCCCACCTCCTGGCACTGACCCTGTCCCCATCTCTTGCTCCAGGGCCTCCCGGGTGAGAGAGGGCTGGCTGGCCCCGAGGGGAAGCCGGTGAGTGGGGCATGGTGGGGGGGACGTGGGCTGGGACGGGGGGAAGGTCCTGCGGTCCCACACCAGCCACCCACACCAGCGGGGGCGTTCATGTCTTGTTCACCTCCTTCCTCCTGACACAGGGCCCGCAGGGCTCTAGGGGGCTCCTGACCGACCCCCGTAAGTACCCCGCGCTGGGTACTGCACACTGGCAGTGGGGAGCATCCCTGGGGTCAGGTAGTGCTGCTTGGGGGTGGCAGGCTCCCACTCACCCACTGGTTCTGATGTGGTTCTTTGCAGGGCTTGCCAGGCTTTCCTGGTGTGCTGGGACGCCCGGTAGGTGTCTGTGTCCCCCGCCCATGTCACCGACCCCCCTGCCTCAGCACGCAGCCAGGGGCTCCCAGCTGCGGGCGCTAAGTGAAGCTGTGGGGGCCACCTTGCTGCCTGGGCGGGCACTTGGCCCCAGGCATCTTGAGTGCTTACCAGAGCCCTGGCACTGCCTGGGTCTCCTCTCCCAGGGGACACCCACTGGGGGAAACCCATCCCTGCAGTGACCCCACCTCTTCCTCCCTTCAGGGCAGCCAGGGAGACCCGGGACCCCCAGGACCTCCGGTAAGGAGCCGCCCCGTGCCGTGTGCAGGGGACTGTGGGGACATCAGCCGGGGCGGGCATCCCCCCGGGGAGCAGCAGTTGGGTGGCAGTGCCGGCACCACGCCGCCCCACTGCCACCTCCACAAGCGCTGTCGCAGCGTAATGTCCTCTTGTCCCCTGCAGGGCAGCACTGGTCCACCAGGGACCCAGGGCCCAGCTGGGACCAAGGTATGGCGTTGGCATTGGCATCTGTGTCATCATGTCCGACCTGACAGAGGAAAGCAGTGCCTTCCAAATTTGGAGGCTGGAGGGAGAGCCACATTTTGGGACCCTTGTGGGCTGGAAGGAGGGATATTTTTGGCTGGCTGCCCTCCTGGCACCAGCTGGCGCTGGGGAACAGCCCTGTGGCAGGCACAGGGACATGGCTGTGACCGTGGTGGCCAGTGGGTTGGGGCAGTGGGACTGACGCAGGCGTTCTCTTCTCAGGGTGATCCAGGGGAACCTGGCTCCAGCATCCGGGTGAGCACTCACACGCTCCCTGCCAGCACCCACCCGGTGCCCCGCAACCCCCCCCCCTGCCCAAAGCTGGCTGGCCCCACCACTACACACATTCCCACGAGCGCAGCCGAGGTCCCGGTTGGGCCAGGGCAGTGTGTCATCCCCTCTCTGATCCGGCTGTTTCCGTTGCAGGGCTTGCCCGGTCCCCAGGGCAGCATGGGGCTGCCCGGCCCCGCTGGTCCCCCCGGCCCAGGGGTAGGTATTTGCAGCCCCGCTCCCAACCTGCTCCTTGGCTGTTCCTGGTGCCCAGGCTGTCACTTGGTTTCTGCTTGTGTCTCCCTTGCAGGGCCCCCCAGGTGTCCCTGGCCTGCCAGGACAAGTGGTAAGTGTGTTGTCTGTCCCCCATCTGCCTGGCTGCCATTGGTGTGGGGCAGTTGGCCACTTGGGGGGCTGCAGGACCCCCTGTGCCCCAGCCTCTTCCTGCCCGCAGGGGGAAAGTGGTAAGCCAGGCGTGCCAGGCAGGGATGGTGTGCCAGGGAAGGATGGCGAGGCGGGGATGCCCGGGAAGATGGTACGTTGCTGCTCACCTTGTCCAGTCCTAGCGGGAGCCCCGGAGGGCTCAGCCCGGGGCATCTGCAGCCGAGGCTGAGGGCTGTGCTGCTTGTGCCAGGGCGCTCCAGGACCTTCAGGCCCTGCTGGTCCCAAGGGAGAGCCGGGGGATGCTGGAGCCCCAGGGCAGGTGAGTGCAGAGCTGCGCTGGCAGCTGCTGGGAGCTTCCCCGGTGCTCTAGGGCCTGGGTGAGGGGGAGTGTCCCCTTGCAGCCCTGCTCACCTGCCCCTCTCTCACCCATGTCCCAGGCTATTGCTGGCCCTCCCGGCGCCAAAGGCGAGAAGGTAAGGAGCCAGGGTGCGAGGTGGGGGGACCCCCACCCCGGG
>VZSC01012184.1:80590-100504 GCA_013398225.1 Steatornis caripensis | reverse complement strand
GGCCTCCGTGGGGTGGCTGGACCAAAGGTAGGTGTGCTCCTGGCCCCACGAGGCAAAGGTCTGGGGGACCCCGTGCCAGAGGGGACAAGTTCTTGGTGGGACTCCCTGCCCCCAGGCTGGCAGGGCAGGATCCTTGCGCTGGAGTCGGCCCTGGGCAGCCTGGCTCTGCCTGCCCTGACACCTTTGCTGTGTTTCAGGGGGACCCAGGGGAGCCCGGATTGCGAGGGGAGCCGGTGAGTACTCAGCACCAAGCCTGACAAGCTGCGAGCATGACAGGGTGATGGCAACCGCAGCCCCTGCCCACGCAGCACTCTGAAACCTGCTGAGGGCAGCATCAGCACTGCCCACCTCACCCCACCGCACCTCTGTGCATCTTTTCATTCCCTCTTTCTCTGCAAACCTAGGGGCGACCTGGCAACCCTGGAGCACGTGGAGACCCTGGGACTGCAGTGGTGAGTCCCTCCTCAATGTGCCGGGCTGCGATGTCAGCCCCAAGGTGTAGAGGACCCTCCGCAGCCCCCGCTGGTGGGAACAGGCCAACACACACTTTCTTTTTAATGTTTTTATATTGCAGAACATTGAACGTAGCCTGGAAGCACTTGGCATCAAGGTATGTAGTCCCCGGCTGTTGGGCTAGGGGCTGTTCCTGCCACATGGCAGCAGGAGGAGGGACATGGGAGGTGGTGGGATACCCGAGCGACCCGGGATGGGTTGGCAGGGCCGTGGGATGCTGTGCCACAGCTGGGTTGCGCTGAGCCCCTGACTGATGGCTTTTCCTCCTTCCCAGATTTCATCCCTGAAGGAGCTCACGGGTGCCTATGATGGGAGCTCAGATGCGTTTCTGCCGGTGTCCGAGCGGCTGCGGGGCCAGAAGGGCAGCCGGGGAGAGCCGGGAGAGAGGGGGCCTCCAGGCCGAGAGGTGAGCTGAGCTGGCCTTGATGCCGTGACCAAACACTCTGCCCCGCTCCCCCACTACCCGGGCTGGCTGGGGGGGGCATGCAGCTGGCTCAGCCCTGGGATGCTTGGGGAGGGCTGACAGCCCATGGCACAGGGCTGGCTCTGGCGGCATGGCATTATGTTTTTCAGGGCTCCTTAGGCTTCCCCGGTGAGCGAGGACCCAAAGGTGACAAGGGGGACCAGGGCGCCCCCGGCCCTCAGGGCCCCATGGGCCGGGCTGTGGGTGAGCGGGGTCCTGAGGGACCACCTGGGCAGCCGGGGGAGCCTGGCAAGCCGGGCATTCCTGGAGTGCCGGGCCGGGCCGGGGAGCTGGGGGAGGCCGGGCGGCCCGGCGAGAAGGTGAGTGCATGTGGGGGCATCGGGCGAGGGCTGGGGAACCTGGTCCGGGGGCTTGGGGACAGCCCCATGACGGCCACCACATTGTTTCCCCAGGGTGACCGGGGTGAGAAGGGCGACAGGGGCGAGCAGGTGAGCTGAGATGAGTACACGGTCCCCTCCTTCCCCCTGTGCTGTACACCTCAGGGGGACGAGGGGCCTCTCTGTGGGACAGGGGGATGCCCTATGGGGGACAGGACTGGCTGGACCCGGGGTGGCTCCGCTCCCTGATGCCCTGCTGTCCCCTTTGATGCTTGACCTATTTTTCTCCCCAACCAGGGCAGGGACGGCTTGCCTGGCCCTCCGGGGCCCAAGGTAGGTGATGGCTGCTGCTGGGGACCATGCCCGAGGGCTGCCAGCCTGTGCCTGCAGGTCTGGATGGCCACGTCCAGTCCCCTGGCATGGGGTCTCGGCAATGGCTGTGCCCCTGGGGGACCACCCTGAGGTCCCCCGGGTGCCAGCCCTGATTGCATCCTGCCTGCAGGCAGATGCGGTGGAGGGCAGCCTGATGGGATTCCCGGGCGAGCGTGGCCCCACCGGACCCAAGGGAGCGAAGGTGCGTGGCTGGGCAGAAAGGAGCAGAGCAGCCAAGGCGACCGAGCGGGGGCAACGTGATGAGCTGGGCTGGGGCTGAGTATGGTGCTGGGGCAGGCATCCCCAGGCGGGCGTCAGGGGCTGATGGCATCTGTCTTCTCCCCAATGCAGGGCGAGCCGGGAGACGAGGGCGAGCGTGGACCCAAAGGAGATAAGGTCTGTGGTCATAAGTCTCCTGCAGCCAACAGGGCAGCCCTGCGGAGCAAAGCCCCAGGCCCAGGCACTGCTGGCGGCCCTCCTCTCAGGGTGTCAGCAGGGTATTGGTGGGTACAGGGTGGTCCCTACCTGTCCTGTGACCCTGTGCCGTCCCCGCTGCAGGGTGAGGGTGGCCCACGGGGCGAGCAAGGGGAGCCCGGCGAGAAGGGCAGGGACGGCGCCCCGGTGAGTAGCGCACTGTCCCCCCTCCTGGCACTGACCCCATCCCACCTCCTGGCACTGACCCTGTCCCCATCTCTTGCTCCAGGGCCTCCCGGGTGAGAGAGGGCTGGCTGGCCCCGAGGGGAAGCCGGTGAGTGGGGCATGGTGGGGGGGACGTGGGCTGGGACGGGGGGAAGGTCCTGCGGTCCCACACCAGCCACCCACACCAGCGGGGGCGTTCATGTCTTGTTCACCTCCTTCCTCCTGACACAGGGCCCGCAGGGCTCTAGGGGGCTCCTGACCGACCCCCGTAAGTACCCCGCGCTGGGTACTGCACACTGGCAGTGGGGAGCATCCCTGGGGTCAGGTAGTGCTGCTTGGGGGTGGCAGGCTCCCACTCACCCACTGGTTCTGATGTGGTTCTTTGCAGGGCTTGCCAGGCTTTCCTGGTGTGCTGGGACGCCCGGTAGGTGTCTGTGTCCCCCGCCCATGTCACCGACCCCCCTGCCTCAGCACGCAGCCAGGGGCTCCCAGCTGCGGGCGCTAAGTGAAGCTGTGGGGGCCACCTTGCTGCCTGGGCGGGCACTTGGCCCCAGGCATCTTGAGTGCTTACCAGAGCCCTGGCACTGCCTGGGTCTCCTCTCCCAGGGGACACCCACTGGGGGAAACCCATCCCTGCAGTGACCCCACCTCTTCCTCCCTTCAGGGCAGCCAGGGAGACCCGGGACCCCCAGGACCTCCGGTAAGGAGCCGCCCCGTGCCGTGTGCAGGGGACTGTGGGGACATCAGCCGGGGCGGGCATCCCCCCGGGGAGCAGCAGTTGGGTGGCAGTGCCGGCACCACGCCGCCCCACTGCCACCTCCACAAGCGCTGTCGCAGCGTAATGTCCTCTTGTCCCCTGCAGGGCAGCACTGGTCCACCAGGGACCCAGGGCCCAGCTGGGACCAAGGTATGGCGTTGGCATTGGCATCTGTGTCATCATGTCCGACCTGACAGAGGAAAGCAGTGCCTTCCAAATTTGGAGGCTGGAGGGAGAGCCACATTTTGGGACCCTTGTGGGCTGGAAGGAGGGATATTTTTGGCTGGCTGCCCTCCTGGCACCAGCTGGCGCTGGGGAACAGCCCTGTGGCAGGCACAGGGACATGGCTGTGACCGTGGTGGCCAGTGGGTTGGGGCAGTGGGACTGACGCAGGCGTTCTCTTCTCAGGGTGATCCAGGGGAACCTGGCTCCAGCATCCGGGTGAGCACTCACACGCTCCCTGCCAGCACCCACCCGGTGCCCCGCAACCCCCCCCCCTGCCCAAAGCTGGCTGGCCCCACCACTACACACATTCCCACGAGCGCAGCCGAGGTCCCGGTTGGGCCAGGGCAGTGTGTCATCCCCTCTCTGATCCGGCTGTTTCCGTTGCAGGGCTTGCCCGGTCCCCAGGGCAGCATGGGGCTGCCCGGCCCCGCTGGTCCCCCCGGCCCAGGGGTAGGTATTTGCAGCCCCGCTCCCAACCTGCTCCTTGGCCGTTCCTGGTGCCCAGGCTGTCACTTGGTTTCTGCTTGTGTCTCCCTTGCAGGGCCCCCCAGGTGTCCCTGGCCTGCCAGGACAAGTGGTAAGTGTGTTGTCTGTCCCCCATCTGCCTGGCTGCCATTGGTGTGGGGCAGTTGGCCACTTGGGGGGCTGCAGGACCCCCTGTGCCCCAGCCTCTTCCTGCCCGCAGGGGGAAAGTGGTAAGCCAGGCGTGCCAGGCAGGGATGGTGTGCCAGGGAAGGATGGCGAGGCGGGGATGCCCGGGAAGATGGTACGTTGCTGCTCACCTTGTCCAGTCCTAGCGGGAGCCCCGGAGGGCTCAGCCCGGGGCATCTGCAGCCGAGGCTGAGGGCTGTGCTGCTTGTGCCAGGGCGCTCCAGGACCTTCAGGCCCTGCTGGTCCCAAGGGAGAGCCGGGGGATGCTGGAGCCCCAGGGCAGGTGAGTGCAGAGCTGCGCTGGCAGCTGCTGGGAGCTTCCCCGGTGCTCTAGGGCCTGGGTGAGGGGGAGTGTCCCCTTGCAGCCCTGCTCACCTGCCCCTCTCTCACCCATGTCCCAGGCTATTGCTGGCCCTCCCGGCGCCAAAGGCGAGAAGGTAAGGAGCCAGGGTGCGAGGTGGGGGGACCCCCACCCCGGGTGGTGCCACAGCCCCCAGGGCAGGCAGGGGTCTGTGGGGCGCTGGTGCCCGAGCATGTCTGAGCATGTGTTGTGTTGCTGCAGGGCGAGCCGGCGATGCTGAAGGGCGTGCTGGGAGAACCCGTGAGTTGGCCCCGTTAACCTTGTCCTCCCAGTTAACCGCGTGCTCTGTCCCCCCTCCTTGCCGTCCAGAAGGCGAGCCAGCCCCATGGCCACCCCTCTCCCCTAACGCCCGCTCTCCCACCCGCAGGGCTCCAAGGGGGACCGAGGCTTGCCTGGCCCCAAGGGTGAGAAGGTGAGTGCTGCTCAGGGGGCTGGTGGGGAGGGGGCTGTGGGGGCCCTGGGCTCCCCGGCTGCTGGCTGTGGCTGGAGGGTCTGGCCGCAGCTGCTATCTGCCACGCATCATCACATGCCCTTGCTTTTTGCCTGTTTTCACCTGCCAGGGCGAGCCAGGAGGATTTGGGGAGCCGGGAGATCCTGGGGAAGATGTGAGTAGGAGGCACACGGGGGCCAGGGGGTGGGTGCTGGGGGACAGCAGATGCTGTCAGAGGGGGAGGACCTGTGCCCATGCCACACACTGCCCAGCCCTTCCTGGTGGCTTGCTGTCTTCCCAGGGAGCCAAGGGGTCCTCTGGAACCAAAGGAGAGAAGGTAAGTGTTCCCTGGTCCCAGAGGCGCTCTCCAGCCCTGTGAGGCTGCTCCGGGTGGCACAGTCACCCTGGCACCCCTGTGCCTGCCGGCCAGGGGACATGCTGCCTGCTCTGCCACAACGCAGGGATCGCCAGGTGTCGGTGTGCGGGGACCACCAGGGCAGGACGGGCCTCCAGGCTTGAAGGTAACCCCTGTCCCTGTGTCACCCTGGCTCTCACCACGTCCCCAGTGCTTGAGTGCTGCTCTGGCTTGGCCAGCTGAGGGAGAAACGTGCTCCTGGGGGACGTTTTCCTGGGCCCCATCTTTTTCCTTCATGCTGCAGGGTGACATTGGCTTGCCAGGACCACCAGGACCCCCAGGCTTAGCAGGCATCGCTGGGACACCAGGGCAGCCCGGCCTGAGAGGGGACAGTGGGCAACCTGGCACCCCGGGTCCCCAAGGAGAGAGGGTAAAGGCTACAGCCGGTGCTCGCTGGTGCNCCCCAGGGCAGGCAGGGGTCTGTGGGGCGCTGGTGCCCGAGCATGTCTGAGCATGTGTTGTGTTGCTGCAGGGCGAGCCGGCGATGCTGAAGGGCGTGCTGGGAGAACCCGTGAGTTGGCCCCGTTAACCTTGTCCTCCCAGTTAACCGCGTGCTCTGTCCCCCCTCCTTGCCGTCCAGAAGGCGAGCCAGCCCCATGGCCACCCCTCTCCCCTAACGCCCGCTCTCCCACCCGCAGGGCTCCAAGGGGGACCGAGGCTTGCCTGGCCCCAAGGGTGAGAAGGTGAGTGCTGCTCAGGGGGCTGGTGGGGAGGGGGCTGTGGGGGCCCTGGGCTCCCCGGCTGCTGGCTGTGGCTGGAGGGTCTGGCCGCAGCTGCTATCTGCCACGCATCATCACATGCCCTTGCTTTTTGCCTGTTTTCACCTGCCAGGGCGAGCCAGGAGGATTTGGGGAGCCGGGAGATCCTGGGGAAGATGTGAGTAGGAGGCACACGGGGGCCAGGGGGTGGGTGCTGGGGGACAGCAGATGCTGTCAGAGGGGGAGGACCTGTGCCCATGCCACACACTGCCCAGCCCTTCCTGGTGGCTTGCTGTCTTCCCAGGGAGCCAAGGGGTCCTCTGGAACCAAAGGAGAGAAGGTAAGTGTTCCCTGGTCCCAGAGGCGCTCTCCAGCCCTGTGAGGCTGCTCCGGGTGGCACAGTCACCCTGGCACCCCTGTGCCTGCCGGCCAGGGGACATGCTGCCTGCTCTGCCACAACGCAGGGATCGCCAGGTGTCGGTGTGCGGGGACCACCAGGGCAGGACGGGCCTCCAGGCTTGAAGGTAACCCCTGTCCCTGTGTCACCCTGGCTCTCACCACGTCCCCAGTGCTTGAGTGCTGCTCTGGCTTGGCCAGCTGAGGGAGAAACGTGCTCCTGGGGGACGTTTTCCTGGGCCCCATCTTTTTCCTTCATGCTGCAGGGTGACATTGGCTTGCCAGGACCACCAGGACCCCCAGGCTTAGCAGGCATCGCTGGGACACCAGGGCAGCCCGGCCTGAGAGGGGACAGTGGGCAACCTGGCACCCCGGGTCCCCAAGGAGAGAGGGTAAAGGCTACAGCCGGTGCTCGCTGGTGCTGCTCTGGGTGGCTGCAGACCCTCAGGCAGCACCAGCAGAGTCCCTGCAAGCCACACCAGCTACCAGACATGGTCACTGTCTGCTCGCTGGTATTTCCTTACCAGGGTTTGATCGGCTTTCCTGGGAGAGACGGCATCTCCGGACCACCAGGACCCGTGGGGCCCCCGGGGCCGGCTGTGAGNCCCCCAGGGCAGGCAGGGGTCTGTGGGGCGCTGGTGCCCGAGCATGTCTGAGCATGTGTTGTGTTGCTGCAGGGCGAGCCGGCGATGCTGAAGGGCGTGCTGGGAGAACCCGTGAGTTGGCCCCGTTAACCTTGTCCTCCCAGTTAACCGCGTGCTCTGTCCCCCCTCCTTGCCGTCCAGAAGGCGAGCCAGCCCCATGGCCACCCCTCTCCCCTAACGCCCGCTCTCCCACCCGCAGGGCTCCAAGGGGGACCGAGGCTTGCCTGGCCCCAAGGGTGAGAAGGTGAGTGCTGCTCAGGGGGCTGGTGGGGAGGGGGCTGTGGGGGCCCTGGGCTCCCCGGCTGCTGGCTGTGGCTGGAGGGTCTGGCCGCAGCTGCTATCTGCCACGCATCATCACATGCCCTTGCTTTTTGCCTGTTTTCACCTGCCAGGGCGAGCCAGGAGGATTTGGGGAGCCGGGAGATCCTGGGGAAGATGTGAGTAGGAGGCACACGGGGGCCAGGGGGTGGGTGCTGGGGGACAGCAGATGCTGTCAGAGGGGGAGGACCTGTGCCCATGCCACACACTGCCCAGCCCTTCCTGGTGGCTTGCTGTCTTCCCAGGGAGCCAAGGGGTCCTCTGGAACCAAAGGAGAGAAGGTAAGTGTTCCCTGGTCCCAGAGGCGCTCTCCAGCCCTGTGAGGCTGCTCCGGGTGGCACAGTCACCCTGGCACCCCTGTGCCTGCCGGCCAGGGGACATGCTGCCTGCTCTGCCACAACGCAGGGATCGCCAGGTGTCGGTGTGCGGGGACCACCAGGGCAGGACGGGCCTCCAGGCTTGAAGGTAACCCCTGTCCCTGTGTCACCCTGGCTCTCACCACGTCCCCAGTGCTTGAGTGCTGCTCTGGCTTGGCCAGCTGAGGGAGAAACGTGCTCCTGGGGGACGTTTTCCTGGGCCCCATCTTTTTCCTTCATGCTGCAGGGTGACATTGGCTTGCCAGGACCACCAGGACCCCCAGGCTTAGCAGGCATCGCTGGGACACCAGGGCAGCCCGGCCTGAGAGGGGACAGTGGGCAACCTGGCACCCCGGGTCCCCAAGGAGAGAGGGTAAAGGCTACAGCCGGTGCTCGCTGGTGCTGCTCTGGGTGGCTGCAGACCCTCAGGCAGCACCAGCAGAGTCCCTGCAAGCCACACCAGCTACCAGACATGGTCACTGTCTGCTCGCTGGTATTTCCTTACCAGGGTTTGATCGGCTTTCCTGGGAGAGACGGCACCTCCGGACCACCAGGACCCGTGGGGCCCCCGGGGCCGGCTGTGAGTATAGGGCTCCAGTGCCGCAGAATCCGTGGGGGGCGCAAGCTCTGCCCTCGCTCCCTTGCTGACTTGGGCAGGGTGATGCGGACCCACCCTGCACCTTCCAGGCCCCAGCCCCTGGGGCTGGGGGTTGCTGGGGGTCCAGCACAGGGCGGGAGCTGCTGTGGGAGCCCCAGGGATGTTTTGTGGGGCACCTGACATCATCTTCCTCCCGTGGCTCGCTCACCCCTCTCGTTTCTTTCAGGGCATGCAAGGGGCCTCTGGCCCGAAGGGTGACAAGGTAGGACAGGGGCAGCCCTATAGAATGAGGGATGTGGGGCCACTCCTCTTGTGGGGTGTCCCTGCTGCAGCCACCCCCTGGGTGATGCTGAAAGCACTCTGTGTTGTGGGCAGGGCTCTGTGCCGGGCACTGGGGGCAGTGGCAGGTCTGCGGGTGCCTGCTGGCACGCGGGGGACGTGACATGGCTGGGAGGAGAGGTGGGCAGCAAGGACAGAGATGAGCTCTTGCTTTCACCTGGCAGGGTGCCCCGGGGGCTGGGCTGCCAGGAGCCAGAGGGGAGCGTGGAGACCCAGGGCCGCGGGTAGGTACTGCCACGGGCCCCGGGGTGTCCCCACCGTGGTGCCCTGTGTCCCCACTGCCGGGGATGGGAAACCTCATGACGCCAGCGCCACACCTGTCCCCGGGCTGGGGTGGTACTGGGGATGCCCCCATGCTAGACCCCCTTTCCCCATCCCTTTCTTCTCGCAGGGTGAAGACGGGCGCCCAGGGCCAGAAGGCGATCGCGGGCCGGCGGTAATTACCCCCCTCCCCGGCTGCACCCCTGGCCAGGCCCCTCCGTGACCACCCCTCTCCTTTCTCCCACAGGGTTTGCCTGGGAACCGTGGCGAGCGTGGGGACAAGGTAAGAGACCCTGCGGGCTGGATAGCCGGAGTGGGGCAAACAAAGCACCCCCAGGGACTGGGGTCCCCAGGAAGGTGCTACCCGCTCCCCGCCACGCATCCTTGCGGCGTCTCACCATCTCCCCTTCCTCTCAGGGAGACGCTGGGGCCCCGGGGCCCAAAGGAGACAAGGTGAGTCCCCAGGGGGGGTGGACAGGGGGAGGGAGGGCAGCAGCACTGGCCCCTCCGCTGACTGCCCCCCGCTCCTTCGGCTGTGCAGGGTGATACCGTGGTGGTGGAGGGGCCCGCCGGAGCACGGGGCAGCAAGGGGGAGCCGGTAAGAGATGTCCTCATTCTCCCTGTCCCCCTCTGCGTCATCCCTCTTGTCCTGATGGGCAGGGGGTCTTGTGTGCATCCCGCTCACCAAGGCCCTGCCTGCCCTGCTCCTGGCCCAGGGCAGCTTCCGGCCCTGTGGGTTTGATCCTGCACCCCCTCTCCCGAGTGGCACAGGGCAGGACCCCCGCACCTCTGCCTGCCACAAGAGCTGTGGTGGCTTCTTGCTGCTGAGGGACCCTCCCTCACAGAGCGTGTTGTCCCCCCTCCTTCAGCCACCCCACAGACCCCCGTGTCCCTGCTCCGGGGGATCTGTCCTCCCCACCCCGACGTGCATCTGAGCATCTCCCCGTCCCCTGACCCCTCCCTGTGTTTCCCCCTTTGCAGGGAGAGCGTGGCCTGAAGGGCATGGAAGGGGACAAGGGGGACAAGGGGGAGCAAGGCATGCCTGGAGAGAAGGTACGGGGCTGGAGGAGCTTGTGTGGGCTGGTGGGTGCTCGGTTGGGGACCACGGAGGGCTGCAGGCAGGGCGACAGAGGGACCAGAGCGCGGTGGCATCCCTGTGCCCTGCGTGCTGGTGCCTGTGGGCACCCTGGCACAGTGCTTGGCACCCCAGCAAGGGGAGCTGCCAGACCTGGCCTCAGAGGCCGCCGTGGCCATGCTGTGGCAGTGCTGCTGCCGGAGCTCTCCCAGCTGCCCTGTGTCAATCTGTGTCTCTGCTTGCAGGGGGCGAGGGGTGAGCAAGGCGAGAAGGGCTCCATGGGCTTCCCCGGGGCACGCGGCCCCAGTGGGCAGAAGGTAAGGAGCTGGGCATGCCTCACCGCTGAGTGCTGGTAGGGTGCTGAGGGTACTGTTCCCCTCGCCTGCCCTGACCCGTGCCTTTGCCTTCCCCAGGGAGAGGTCGGAGCGCTGGGAGAGCCTGGCGAGCCGGTAAGGCGCTGCATCTTGGTGCCACTGCCACCGCACCACAGGGCAGGAGTGGACCCCCATCATGCTGTGTGCTCTCCTGCAGGGCCAGCCTGGCCGCAATGGGATCCCCGGAGCCCGGGGAGAGAAGGGGGACATGGGACCCCTGGGCATGCGTGGCCCCAAGGTGGGTTGCCTCCTCTGCCCGCTGGTGCTCTCCTGGCCAAGACCTGCACCGGCCCGGCAGGGCTCTGACTCCCCTCCTCATCCTTGCAGGGTGACCGGGGCATGAAAGGTGCCTGCGGCCTCGATGGGAACAAGGGTGAGAAGGTGAGTGTGTGCCTGCAGGGTGCCGCAGGAGCCCAGACGGTGCCTGGAGGCTGCGGCCTTTTGGATCCCCTCCGCCAGCCGGCGGGAGCAGGGAGATGGCTGAGGCCGGAGCTTGGCCCCACGGCAGGGGCACGGGGTCCCCTCCTCTGCACGTGGCTCTGGGGTGAGCATTGAGGGGTGCAGGACTGACTGCCCTGCCTCTGTCCTGCCTGCTGTAGGGAGAGCCGGGGATCCCAGGGCGCTCGGGGCTGCCGGGGAGGAAAGGCGAGCCGGTAAGCACTGCGCTGGCGCCGAGGAGGGTCGGGGATGCGTGGCTGGTGGCTGATGGATGTCTGCTTTGTCCCCCAGGGAGAGCTGGGTCTGTCGGGACCACCGGGCATCTCTGGGAAGGAGGGGCTCATGGGACCCAAGGTAGGTCAGGGCCGTGACAGGAAAAGCTGAGCTGGCACTTCAGCCCCCTGGCTGCCTGCCCCTGGCTGACGGTTCTCTGCTGCCTGTCCCCTGCTGCCTGCATCTTCCTCTCCACAGGGTGACCGGGGATTCGATGGGCAGCAGGGAGCCAAAGGAGACCAGGGGGAGAAAGGAGACCGGGTGAGCAGGCTGCAAAGGGACAGCATGTGTTGCACTGCGTTGCTTTTGCCAGAATCCAGCCTTGGTCCAAAGCACATCAGAGCCTGATGCTCCCAGAAGAGCCATGTGGCACTGCTCTAAATTACATTACTAAACTATAAGTGACAATGAATTCCTGCTCTTTACAAGAAGGCACCAGTGCTGGTGCTTTGGGGATGCCCAGCTGCGGGGTCGGAGGATGCCCTGGCCTCACCCTCTTCTCTCCCACAGGGCGCTCCAGGCATTATTGGTGGCCCTGGTCCCCGGGGCAGTGACGGTGCTCCTGGCCCTCCTGGGCCCCCAGGGAGCGTTGGCCCCCGGGGTCCCGAGGGCATGCAGGGCCAGAAGGTGAGTCCCCACTCTGGGTGTCCCTGTCCCCAGAGCGGGTGAGGATTTGTGGCATCGGGAACTGTGTCCCAGCTCCGTCCCTGCCCTGCCACCTCGCTGGCTCTGGGCTCCTCCCTAGTGTCCCTCTGCCCAGGGGATGGGAACCTGAGGAGTTGGGGACTTTCTTGTTGTGGGTCTGGGCTGGACCCGTCCCCATCCCCATCCCCACCTGCACAGGCATGCCTGGGCTGCGGGGACAGGGAAAGCAGCACATTGTGGCGCTGGGGAGGGCAGAGCACTCCAGAGCCTCCAGCCAGACCCTGAGCGTGTGTCCTTTGCAGGGGGAGAGAGGCCCCCCTGGAGAATCGGTGCCAGGGGCCCGCGGCGTGCCCGGCATCCCTGGCGAGAGAGGAGAACAGGTAGGTGAGCGGGTGCCCAGCCCTGAGCGAGTGAGGCCCAGCCGGGGCCAGCCTCCCACCTCCCCTCCGCTTGTCCCTAGGGCAGTCCTGGCACCCAGGGGCTCCGTGGAGAGAAGGGGGAGCCGGGCATGATGGTAAGGAGCCAGGAGGGAGCCAGCATGGGCTTGTGGCGCTCAGGTCACCAGGGTGGGATGGGGCGCTGGGTCTGTCCCACTGCTGCTGATGGAGGGGCTTCCCCCACCTACGGGCTCTGCTCTGGCACATGGGCCTGAGGAAAGAGTTTTTCTTTCTCTCTAATTGCACCGTTCCCCGTTGCGATGCGGGTCCTTCACCTCTCCGCATGCCTGGCAGGAGGAGGAGATCCGCGCATTCGTCCGGCAGGAGATGAACCAGCACTGTGGTGAGCATCCCCCACTGCACTGTGCTGGGGCTGGGGGTCTGGCCCCTGCTGCTCCTGACCCCCGCTGCTCCTGACCCCCTACCCTGTCTCTCCCACAGCCTGTGGCGGCCGTTTACCGCAGCACCTGGATTCACGTGAGCACTCAGGTTGCGGCTCTCCCTTCCTACACCCTGCCCCTGTCCTGCGCGTGTGGCACTGAAGGGGTCCCAGCACCTAGGTGTGCCGCTGTGTTCTGGCGGGGGTCGGAGGTGGCTGAGACCCACCAGGACCCCCTCGGTCAGGGCTGGCATCAGTGTGGGACCATGTGCAGGGAGGAGGGATGGTGCACGGCCAACGTGGTGGTGCAGCAGGGATCCCCAGGGGCAGATGGCCCAGGATGGTGCCAACGGGGTCCGGGCGCTGCCAGGGTCTGCCTGATTGAGGAGGGACCATGGGGACTGCGCCCCATCCGTGCTTGGGTGCCTGAGCACAGGCAGGCAGGCTTGCAGGGGCCAGGACTGCTGGAGGCGTGGGATGCAGGGACAGGGGGAAGGGGTGGGCTGGGATGAGGTGGGTGCTTTCTCTCCAAGGAGGCTGGGGGGCTCAGGCCAGGAGCAGCTTCCACTCTGCCCAGGGAGGAGGAAGAAGTGTCCGCCAGGAGAGGGAGCACGGCCAAACAGGTGATGGAGAGCCTAGAGGACCCACAAGATCTGGCCCTGTGGGCACGTGTGTCTGTGCCCATCGTCATCCCCATCCCCATCCTGCTGGGCTCCCAGCAGGCGCTGTCCCACTGGCTGCAGCTCCTCCTGCCTGTCCCTCCTCTGGGAGCCCCTGGCAGCCCTGGTCTGCAGTAAAGAGGAGGAGGGCATGTCCCCAAGTCTCCTATCCCTGGCCATGTATCCTGGCAGGCTGCAGCAGTGCTGGGGCAGTGCTGGGCTGCTCTGCACCTGCAAGGGGTGGTTTCCCCCTGGGACACAGGAGGGAAGTGCCCCGGGCCCCCTCACCTCCTCCCTGATGCCTGTGCTGTGTCCTTCCCCTTGCAGGGCTCTTCCCCACCCAGCTGTTCCCTGCTGGCAGCACTCATGCAGTGCCTGTGCTCAAGTTGTCGCACACTGAGGAAGAGGCGGGTGAGTGTTGTCCCTGTGCTTTTAATTCCCATGCGGCTCTTCGCAGGTCGCACCCCTGCCTTCCGCTCGTGGGCACTGAAGGATGATCCATCAGCAGCCGTGCTGCCGGTCCCAGGGGCTCTAATTAAAGAGCGGGGAGAGGAGAGGGCAGCAGAGAGTGTGGGTGCATGCATGTGTGTGCAGGCAGGCGTGCAGAGGCGTGTGCTGTGTGCGTGCAGGCGTGTGCAGAGCCAGGAGCTGGCTGGGGGAAGCGGGATGGTGGGGACGGGGAGGGAGGCGAGGGCTGCTCACGCCCGGCACTGTCTCCCAGGGCAGGACAAGCAAGTCATGCTCGACGCTGATGACCTCGTGTATGAGAGCGTGTACGGGGAGGACGACTATGATGAAGTCCTGGAGACGGACAGCTCGGAGCAGCCTGCAGTGGGTGGTGAGCTTCCCTGTGCCCGCCTGGCACCGAGGATGGAGCCACTGTGGGGCTGCATGGGCTTTGCTGGGGTGATGCCTCCACATCCTGCCTGGCAGAGGGTTCCTCTGGCTGGGGGGATTTGTAGCCCTCTTGCTGGCAGCCGGGCGGGATGCGCATTCTCCATCACAGCACTGTGCCACGCACGCCATGCAGGCCTCGCTCTCAGTCCCCCTTACCAAAGCCAGCACCATCAGTGACGGGCAGTTTGCTGGGCTGGTGGGACCCGCTGCCCCTGGCAGGTTTTCCACGCTCCTGGACACGAGCCGCAGGAGGGGATCCCGATGCCCCCAAGAGAGCAGGGAAGCCCCGGCAGCAGCAGCAACATGCAGAGGATCCCTCTGGTACCCTTCGTAGGGACGTAGGAACCCCTGCGTCCCCATGCAGCCTCCCTCCCAGCTCCATCTTGGCCTTTGCTGGGAGCTGCCCCTGCGAGAGGGTTTGCCCAGAGCGGAGTCTCTGGCCGTCGCTACTAGAGCTCAGGCAGGGCACAAGATGTCCCCTCTGGCCAAACCCTGCCCGTGCTCAGCTGGGAGCCATCCCCTACCCTCCCCTTCTGGGGTTTCTCCTCCTCTTCCACACGGTCCGGCTGCCTCCACTGCCCCAGTGTGCTGCCGGCTCCTGCCTGCCCTCACCATCATTTGACCATTTGACCCTGCAGCCGAGCCCTGCAGCCTGCCGCTGGACGAGGGGGACTGCCAGCACTACACGCTGCGGTGGTACTACAACCAAAGAGTCTCCGAGTGCCGGCCCTTCGTCTACAGTGGCTGCCAGGGCAACCTCAACCGCTTTGACAGCAAGGAGGAGTGCGAGCTGCACTGCGGGCAGCACCCGGGGGCAGGTAGGCACGGCGTGGCACGGCCGCCAGCACCGTGGGTCCAGCAGCATCCCCGCCTGGTGCTGCGGGCTCAGCCGATGCAGAGCCGGTGGGATGATACTGGTCCCCCACCTCAGCTCTGACACTGCCTCGCTTCTCTCTGCAGATGCCCGCGGCGTTGCCAGCAGCAAGGCAGGAGGGCAGCCAAAGGCGTAGGAGTGGGCAGTGTCTCGGCAGGCAGGGCTGCCCGGTGGCAGGGCCTGGCTGCCGCCCCAGCCGGGGCCGGGCTGCCCCACGGTGGCAGGGACCATGTGCCCACCAGCCCCTGGCAGGAACCTGGTGCTATTTCTAACGTGTCTTTTTGCTGCTCATGGGTTTTTCCTTTCGTATCAGTTTTATTGTCCGTTAAGGTGAAATGTATATCAAATGGGAATCCACACCCCCTCCAAAGCTCCTAACCCCGTTTCCCACCTGGAGGTTTCCTGGGCTGTTCCCAGTTTGATTTTTAACTTATTTGCTGCCAACGGGATGGCTCTTTGCCCCATGCGCCCTCTCCAGCTGCCCAGGAGCGGAGCTGGGACTTGACGTGGTTGGGCTCTCCTTCCCTCATCTACCACCCTTGTCCCTTTCCCTGCCCCCCGTCTAGGTCCTCAAAAACCCACACTGCTCTCTGCAGGGGAAGGCCGCCCACATGCCTGGGCCAGGCAGTGTCTCGCTGCAGGGCATCTCTCGCCCCGCCACCCTGCAACCAGCTCCATCTGAATAAATTGCACCTTAACCTCAGCTGGGACCCAGTTCCTCTTTTGTGGCTGCGATGGTTTGTCAAAGACCTGTGGTGGGGGCGGAGGCTTTCTCCGTGCACTACCCTCCAGCTCGCACGCCTATCTGTATTTAGTCTCAGGGGGCTCACCTGCATCCCCTGGCCCGTTGGGGAAACCCTGAGGATGGTGCTACGTTAGAGGAGGTTCCTGCTAGCCTACGCTCGCTCTCAAAGGCTTCGTGAAAGCGATGTCAGCTCCTGGGGGGCCATGCCCCTGCCTCCCTCCAGCCCCAGGGCCAAGTGGGGACGTGCCTCCCACCGCCTCTGAGCTGGGGGGGCTGCGGGCTGCTGGGCAGGCTTTGTGGCACTCATGTGTACCGCTGCTCTCTGTGTATATGTGTATACAATGAATGTATATGTGTACCAATGCGGGAGAGGGCTCTGATATTAAAGCTGTGCTCAGGGGGAGATGCCAGGCTTCTTGATGTGCCGCTGGAGATGCCCGTGGGCTTTGGGGACAGCACTTGAGCCAAGCATAGCCCCTGCCCACCCCCGCTGCAATGCCCTTCCCAGCTGCTCACTGCGAGCAGCGCTGGCTGGGGGTCCTCACCCCCTGGGGGACCCCGGTGCCCCGTCCCCGTGCCCGGCTGACGCAAGCCAGGCCACGACCCTCCGCCCGGGCCATGACGTGTCAGCACGCGGGGCTGCATGATGCGCTGGGTGAATCAGCGCCACTGGCTAATTTTGGCTGCTGGGGGTGAGTTCCTGTCCATCCCCGGGAGGAAGAACAGAGCTGGCGTTATTTCCTCTCCCTGCAGCTGCCGGCAGAGGCTGGCACGGGACGGGTCACCCTGCAGCCATGAGGGCGGGCAAGACCCCCAGCGGTCTGAGCCCCAGCCCTGTGGGCCCTGGCCCCTCGCCCTGGCCAGCCCTCTGGGCTGAGCGCGCACCAACTCATCTCATGTGGGTGCCTGCCCAGCCCGAGACCCCCTGGCTGCTCCCAGAGCCGCTCAAGGGGGAACTTTGGGGCAAAACCCTTCTGTGTGGCGCTCACCCCACAGCAATGCCCGCAGGCTGCTCCGCACCACAGGCAGCCAGCAGAGGGTCTGGGCCAGGCTGGACTGAGTCAAGGTGGGCTGCAAAACAGTGGTGTCCCCTGGTTGGACTGGTGCAGACGGGCTGCAAACCAGTGGCATCCTAGCTGGACCGGGCGCAAGTGAGCTACAAACCACTGGTGTCCCAGTCGGACTGGGTGTAGATGGGCTGCAAACCAGTGGTGTCCTGGTTGGACTGGTGCAGCTGGCTGCAAACCAGTGGCCCAAGCAGCACCCTGGGGTGGCACAGCAGGGAGGCGATGTGTCTCTAGCAACATCCCCCAGCTGGCCAGGGCCAGGGAGTCCATCAGGACGGCAGTGCCAAACCGGCACCGGGAGACATCCGGAAGCCTTGTGCGGCGCAGTGCTTGGGGTCTGTCACTCCCATGCTGCCAGTGCCGCAGGCGCTGGTCAGCAGTGGTGTGCATGTGCATTTTCTCCCTTCCTTAAGCGATTAACCAAGCTGACAGGAGCAGGGAGGCTCAATTAGATGGGCAAAAGCCATCTTGAGAGTCAGACGTGAAATAATTATGCCTGAGCCACCTCGGGTTCCCGGAATCCCCTCCAAACACAGCGGATGGAGCTGAGGGGGCAAATGTCCACCCACAGCCCAGGATGATTTCATCTGCTATTAGGCAAAATGTATTAATAACTTCGTGCCCCGACTCCATGTGTCACCATCACCCCCTCTGCGGGCTGGAGGTGGAGCTGGGGGCAGGATAAGAGCCAGGGCTTGGTGGGGAGCAGGGCAAACCCCCAGCTCGTGGTCCCCACACCCTGGGAGCATTGCCTGAACGTCTTGGGGACTAGGACTCGCTGGAAATGGTGAGGCTGCGCCCTTCGGTGTTGCTTTCCAGGGGAGAGTTTAGCTGGGAAATGGGTTGCAGGGGGTTGGATGCTTTTCATTACCTGCTTCCCAGGTGGTTAAACCGCCTCTGACTGCCCAGTCCGGTACGGTCTGATGGGTTTCACCCCAGACATGAGTTGCAGGAGGTGGGATGCATTTCACTGCCCTCCTTCTAGCAGAGCAAACCCCACTACATGACTGGTATGGGGAAGAGGCGGTCATACAGCAGGATTTGTGCGGCAGTGCCCCACACCCACGCTGACCCCCACAGCACAGCACCCTGCATCGCCAGGGGCCCTCCCTGGTGCCAGGGCAGGGACCGAGGCGGAGGAAGATACTGAGGCCTGGCACAGCTCAGTGCACGTGGCCAGGCTCATGCCCTCATCAGTGCTGCCACTGACCTGCTGTGTATTTTAGGCCAAGTGGCTCGTGTCCCTCCCGGTGGGGTGGCCTTTGTCCCAGAGAGCCCAGGAGCCCAGCAGGGCACAGCACCCTCCGGGGAAGGCGTGGGAGGAGGAAAGCCCAGCAGCCAGCCTGGCCCCAAAACCCGGGCATGTCGTGCTTCCCCGGCCAAAGGGGAGGTCTGGGCTGGGCAGCAGCCGCAGTCCCCGCACTGACACCCAGCCAGGAAGGAATGTCCCTTCCCTTGGGCGGCAAAGGGCTGGGGGTGTGAAATGGAGGGAGCAGCCAGCAGCCGCCAGGGGCTGGGGAAAGGACGGGAACAGCCAGCTGATTCGCTTCCCACATCCCCTTCAGCATCCCCAAAACTCCCCCTCCATGCAAAAAGGTTAAAATCAGGATGGAAAACTAGAAGGCTCGCCGAAAGGGAGGTGAACCCCACTGCTGGGCATGGCCAGCTGGTGCAGGGAGTGGGAGGGCTCTACGTGTGGCACCGTGGTGGGGACACATCCTTCCTGGGGGGCCATGGGGCCATGGCAGCGTGATGGGGGGTAATGCTGAGTGCCGGCCACGTGCTCCCACAGGCGCTCCCGTCCACGCTGCGCCGCAGGACGCTGCTCACCTTCCTTGTGATCCTTGGGGCACCAGCAAGAGCCTGGAAGGGGCCGAGCCGTGAGCAGCTCCCGCTGGCCCCCCGAGCCGGGGATGGAGGCAAGCCGGCAAGGCAGGAAACCGCCAGCGCTAACGAGATGCTGCTGAGTCCCCCTGAAATGAGGAGGAGCAACCATGGCTCTGGGGAAGGGTCTCATCGGGACAAAGACAGCCCACCGCTGCTAGAGGGGTCAGCAAGAAAAGCATCGCCCTGGCTGACGAGCCCAGCTGCCAAGAGACCTGCTCCCGGGAAAAAGGCAAGAAAGGTGTCCCTGTCACTTGACGTCCCCACCCATGTACTAAAAATCCTGCTTGACCTGGCCAGAGAGAAGGAGCTGCAGGCCAAGGCGGCCGCCAACGCTGAGCTGATGGCCCGCCTCGGGCGCAGGAAATAAACCTCCCTGGCTGCGGCACAGCTTCTCGGCCAAGGCTGGAGAGAGCAGCGGGGCTGCAGGGGGCACAGGCAGAGCACGAGGTGGCATTGGTGTGCCCGCGGGGGACTGCGAACACAGCGCCTCGTCCCCCTGGTCCCGGCATCCATGGCACAAGCAGCAGCCACGCGAGGAATTGGTTTAATAACCATCGCCTCAGCACCACCAGAGAAGATAGAGCCGGGATTGCCTTTGCCAGGGCCAGCGCTGGAGCACAGCCGGTCCCAGCCCTGGGCACCACGGGGATTTCTGTGCCCTGCTTCGCTCCCCGCTCACCACCGCTGCGATGCCTCCAAAGGGGCTGCATCCAGCCAGGCAGGTTTTCCCACGTGCCGCCTCTCTCCGGGGGGCTGCAGCTCGCAAAATCCTCTGTGAAGCTCGGCTGAGCCTCAAAGCCAGAGCTGGCAAGCACGCACAATAAAAGGTGGCATCGAACATGACTTATTGGGGTTTATAGCGGTCCTGCAGCCCTGCACACCCCCATTTTGCACTCCCTCTCCCTGGAGCTGCAGCAGAGGCACGTCCTGGGCCAGGGCTGGCACCGGAGCTCGTGAAGCCCCAAACACGGGGTGTCAGCCCCCGCACCGGCAGCGGGGCTGGCTCCCGGCCCAGGGTGCCCGCAGCAGCTCTGGGTCAATGGGGACATTCGCGTTGTGCCGCCGTCACCGCCGTCTTCGGCGAGGCTGGGAGATAAGAGAGCCTCGTGGAGCAGCCTGCGGCCGCCCCGTGCAAAGTACAGGGTGGTGCGAGCAAGGCAGGGGCTGGGGAGCTCTGCCGGGGGTGCTGCTGGAGCTGGTGGGGGACACGGCCATGCTCTTCGAGGAGTACCTGCTGCAGGGTGAGTGCGGCCCCTCCGTCCCGGGACGGGCGCCGGCTTTGGGGCGGGCGCGGGAGCCACCAGGGCGACCCCAGGCCCCGGGAGGGACGCGCTCCGGCGGCCGGCCAAGGGATGCGCCCGCACCCGGACGGGCCGGGGCGAGGCGGCGG
>VZSC01012184.1:59370-79718 GCA_013398225.1 Steatornis caripensis | reverse complement strand
GGGGGGGGGCTGTGAGGGGAGGCCCCCCCCACACTGGGTAAGGGGGGGCTGTGAGGGGAGGCCCCCCCACACTGGGTAAGGGGGGGCTGTGAGGGGAGGCCCCCCAGTGGGTAAGGGGGGGCTGTGAGGGGGAGACCCCCGGGGAGCTGTGAGGGGCTGCTCGGTACCAACTTTGCTGTGGCTGGTGCCCACGAGAGCGCAGTGAGAAGCACTGTGGAAGCGCCAGAGCAGCCTGATGCCGTCCTCTTACTGCTGCAGCCAGAGGCTGAACCAGTTGCGTTGGCACAGCACGCTGAGGTTGCCTGCTGTATCACCAGGTGCAGAGCTGGAGGCTGAATGCTGAGCATACGAGCCCTGTTCGCAGTTGCGCAGGTCTCAAGCCAGGCACTAAAGTAGGGTAGAATCCAATTTGTAGTTTCTGGTGCTTTTTCTGACACACGTGGTCTGCACTTCCAATAAAATCGCTGCCACTTTCGGTGGGTCTGAAAGGTGGAAAGCACCAAAGAAACGTGGAGCTTGACCTTTCAAAACTTTAGGCCTGAGCAGTAAAGAAGAGTTTGATATTTTATGTGGTGTTTAATTAGGGTGGATTCGAGGCTAGGTGCGACGGTGTTTACTTTCATGGTTGTCCCTTGTGGTATCTTTTTCATCTTCCTGTAAAGCTTTCTGTGCAGCTTGTTCTGAGTAACAAATCAGTGTGTCCCGAAGGAAATTGACTCTGCATAAATCTTAGCGATTGTTCTGTGTGACTGTGGTTGCCTTTTATTTTAATGTGCATTAAATGCTTTGCACTTGTTTCCGTTGTCCAAAGCCTCCAGTGATATCTTGATAAGAGGAGAATTTAGGGAGGCAACAGTTGGAGGGGAATCGCTCTTGGCTTTTGTTTTCGGGGCTATTCTTCATTTGCACCTGCCACACACTTCAAGATATTGACGCTACTTATGGCCAAGGCTGGCAGGAGATGCACTTCCTTCTGTTGTGGTGCTGACTCTTGTTGATTGTGTTTTTACTGAGAGCTCACAGAGCTCTCCTTCTTTCTGCAATTGCTGCTTGCGTGCTTCCCAACATTTTTTCTTTGGTATTGCATTTGCTTCTCATCCTATTGCTTCTGTCTCAAATTAGGATTCCTAGCCTTCACTGCACCTGCCTTTCTCCTGTGGGTTGTGTGTACATCCAAAATGTATAGCCTGAGCGCTTGTCGTTAGGTGGAATGCATCATCCCTGAATTTACAGGCCCTCTATACCCATTCTTTCCATGTAAAGGCTAACAGGACAGACTTTTTGTTGAGATCAGTGTTCGCTTAATTGGCTTCTGTTTCTTTGTCTTTCATGGATGGTTTAGGTAGGCTTGGATGAGCTGCTTCCACTGGCTCTCAGAAATGCTCTCTGAGATGTTATTTTGGGCATATGATTGTTCTGAGGTCCTTGCTCGGTCAGTGACTGTTTCTCTGCAGATCAGTGCAAATTGTTGTTAGTCATCCGACACTAGGAGCTTTCTGAGCGCACGGCCTCTGCCTTTCCTGCATCTATTTCTCCTCTGATGGAAGAATACTTTGACACAGGGTGTTGTGAGGACCAAGACCTCATGTGCCATGTATTTCAGGGTCCTTAGTGCTACGAGAGATGAAGAGGCAATGCGCTGTTGCTGGTGACTGATTTAGGGGTTGTCGACATGCTGGGCCATGGGAAATACTGTGTTGCTGAAGGTCTTTTGGAACACATTCACATGCTCATGGTAGAACTGGTTCATAGTCATACTAGATACATTGGGTTTGTTTGTTTCCCCTGTTTTCTTCTCTCCCCAACTCCACATAAGTGTCTGTGCTTTGTTTGGCCGCCTACTGCATTTTCAAACTTCTCCTGAGCCAGAGGAGGGCAGTTTATGAACCAGGAAGGAGTCTGAGTGCAGATGTGTGTGCCTGTTAAGTGTAAGGCTTACTCTTACAAAGGCTCCTGGCACTAGCTTGGGGTGCTTCAGGTCAGATCGGAGCTGGGCCCAGGAGCTGTGCTTTCTAGTGGATCAGGCTTGTTAAACATTGGAACAGTGCTGGAAGTGGCTGCGTTTTGTCCCAGGGCCAGGCTGAACACAGGTACTAATTAAAACCTGCTTATCAATAACTGCCAGCTTTTGAAAAGCTGCAGCTCACAAATGCTTAGGAGGCGAGCTAATAGAGACTGTGCAGCATCCTTAATTGGTGAGATTTTTAATTATTTAATATGATTTATTCTATTAAGTGGGACAATTAAAGTTACTCTGTGTCCAGACTCTCTAGTCTGCTGTCTTGTTCTCTTAATTAGTGATAGAGCCAAAAATACATTACTGGTCGATTCTTGATTGGTTTATAATGGGGGGGAGGTGCAGAATAAAGCACTTCTGACTCACCAGTCTGGCAAAGGATGCCTCTTTTTGTCTGAGCGTTTGTTTCTAGGCCTGTCTTATTGATGCTGTAACTGTCAGCAAGCTCCCAGCCCAGGAGCTGGAAATAGGTCTTTGGGGATAACAGCGGAGCACAGTTTCTTTACAGCTAATCTATCTACCTCAGCTCATGGCTAGTTACTTCTGCAGGGGATCACAAATCGAAGAATGTCCTGTCTGCTCTGCCTTCCCTAACTGCTATGAAGACATCCAATTAATATTACATAAAAGAGGGAGCTCTGGTTGCTTGGTGTTCATGAAAAAAGTTATCCTAAAATGCTCAGTCTGTTTTTGAAGTATAAGCATGGTTAGGAAGTTGCTTTCCCATAGAACTATCACTTTTACTGTCTTTGTTTTGCAGGTGGGGGTTCCAACCCATTCCAGCACCTGGAGAAAAGCGCAGTCTTGCAAGAGGTAAATCCTCAGAAAATCTCCTTAATGTACCCCTTTCTGGATGGAGTGTCTCCCTCTCTTGAGTAGGTCGCTGGAGAACTTCAGCAAGGAAGTGGGGATTTGTTACAGTCCTACTAGCTCTGAAAGAAATGGGCAACACTCCTGTTAGTTCTGTGTTGTTGGAGGCAGAGGGCTGAAATGGTCTCGTAACAAGTTAAAGACTGTGAACTATAAATAGTAATGAAATCAATAAAATTACTAGGAAAGCTCACCCTAAAATTGGAAGATTGAGAAATTGGCCTCGGACACTTCTACTTTCTTTTAGATAACAAAGTTAATGAGCAAGGTGTGAGTGGTTATTGAATAGTCTATGATTTTGCTCTGAAAAAAATGCCTTTCTGTTCAACAGCAGATAAACTTCTCGGTCCCCAGACCCTGTTGTTTCAGTATTATCTGTTTGCTTGCAATGATGTGAATGGTGTCACCTCCCATTAGCCTTGCAGAGCTAGCGTACATCTCTCAGAAGTGTAGTGTTTCAGCTAGCACATGATCCAGACTTGTGTGGCTGAAAGCGTGGTGAGGATTTGGCCTTCAGACCTTAATTGCACTGGAATTTGCGATCCCAAGATGAGACTGTAGAACCAGCTGTTTAAAAGGAGACTGTTTAACAGGAGTTGAGGGGAAGTCTGATCCAAAGTCGTTAAGAATCATGCCATAACTTGCCCACAATTGGTTGTTTCTATCAGTGGCTGAGACTGGACAGGATAGTGTTTCCGAGGTGCAGTGATGTCAACATCCTTGTCTGTGCTTTGTTTCCAGGCACGAGTGTTTAATGAGACTCCCATAAACCCACGAAAATGTGCTCATATCCTCACCAAGATCCTCTATCTCATAAACCAGGTAAGGGAGAGGAAAGTTTATGCCCATAAAGAGATACCTGCAGCAGGCCCAAAGCTGAGTGTGATAACTAGGATTTCCTTCCTTCTTTCCAAACATCTTCTAGGGGGAGCACCTTGGCGTCATGGAAGCTACCGAATCCTTCTTTGCTATGACCAAGCTGTTTCAGTCCAATGATGTAAGCCTGCTAGCTGTTTGCTATATGTGTCTGGTGGGACAAGCTGTCAACAGTGTCATCTTCAGCCTCAAGATGTGTGTTTTTATACAATCAGCTTTTCCGTTCTGCCTGGAGCTACCTGGTCTGAGTGGGAAGAGTAGGATGAAAGTTTGGAAGATCACCTTCTTCCTAGCCCTTCCCAGACCTTGTAGCAGTTTAACTGAAGCACTGTCTGTTCTTGAGACAGAGTGTCCTCCCTCTGAATTGCTGTTTAACGCTTGAGATTGTGCTAGGCATAGATCAAGCATGTAATAACCTAGAATACGCTGTGCTTTGTGCCTAGCATTAAACGTCCTGCTTCCTGCTAAAAGTCAACGACTGTGTGTCCTGGAGGAGGCTAGGAATTAGTACCTATCCACAGCAGTAGTACGGTCACTAGTTGTCCCTCAAACCACAAGGCATTAAAATCACGAGACCCGTGTAGAAATCCCCAGACTCAGGAATATAAATCGCTTGTTTTTGTGATTTTGAAGCAACAGGGTGCCTTCACCTAAGGATTTCAAGCTCTTCTCCTCATTCAGATGAATGACAAGTGAAAGATGAAACTGTAGATCCAGCTGAATCTGGGAATCTGGAAAAATCTGAATCTCTGCGGCTTCACCCTAAGATTGAGGGATTCAGAAGAGGAAGATGTTTTGTTAATCAGTATGGGTTTTGCACATCTTTTACGCTCGAGCTCTCTGAGATACTAGGCTTTTGATCATCACAATAACGTAATGGAAGCAGTGAAAACTGAGATCCCTTCCTATCCGGGATCCTCTTGGCTAATGTCTTGTCTTTCCTTGTCAGCCAACTCTTCGCAGGATGTGTTACCTGACCATCAAAGAGATGTCTTCTATTGCAGAAGATGTAATCATCGTTACTAGCAGGTCAGTCACTTCACTTTTCTTACTGTTATATTAGTGTGTCCTCCAGTAATGCCTGTCTGATCTCTTGCAGATAATGCTAAGCAGGGTGAGGATAGGGAATGCCCTTGGTGAGGGAAAAGTTTTCCTTTAAAAGAGACCATTAAAATACAGGCACTGAACTCCTAGTGATGTATGTAAAGTGTGCTGTCTCCCTATATCCCGTGCATTCTTGGATTGTCTCTCTTGGTTACATGATGCAGCAGCACTGCTGTTTTTTCACCTTTAGCAAAAGGCTGTTTCATTAACTCCTACTTTCCTGTCTGAATGCCTTGAAGCTTTTTGAAGATATCTGGCATAAATTCCAAGGTAGACAAGGATTTACTGTTCCTGTAGCAGAATAGGTTACGACTTCACCTGGGAACAAAATTCCCTCGGTGAGTCATTCCTGGATTGCTGCTCATACCACTGAAAGGCCAGTGCAGGATGGGGAGACAGGAGTCTGAGGGTACAGGGTCTGGTGCGGGATGAGGCCGTGCACCCTGATGTGGTGCGATGAACTCCTGTCCCCTCATAGCTGGTCTCCAGGACGCTGGGGAAAGGGCAGGAATTGAGCATTCAGTAAGGAAGGCGAATGCCTAGGGGTATGTGCGTGCCCAGCCTCGCTTGGTGATAAGGAGCCCATACAGCCTGCTGATGGGCTTGAAAGCTGAGTACTGATCTTTTCCTCCTGCCTTCCCACCCCAGTGGGACTTGGCCTGAGATCTGCAGTTGCCTGCTTGGTATTCAGCTGTGATGCTGACTGCCTGCTGTTCTTTGTGCACTGTGCATGCACCTGAGAGCTGCTGGCTCAGGAGTGCACTATTGAGAGCTTCCTGTTTTCAACCAGCTTAACCAAAGACATGACTGGGAAGGACGATAATTACCGAGGCCCTGCTGTGAGAGCACTCTGTCAAATCACTGATGTAAGTGCTGCTTTTCCCTTGGGGCAGTCGTAGGCCCTTCACCTTTCCCTATTTCATTCCATCCCACCTCTTTGTCGGCTTTTCATGCCTTTGCATCTTCCCTTTCACACTCCTAACAGCATTTCAGTGTTGGCTGTTGTTTCCCTCTCCCTGCAGAGTACCATGTTGCAGGCCATTGAGCGCTACATGAAGCAGGCGATTGTTGACAAAGTGCCAAGTGTATCCAGCTCTGCTCTGGTGTCCTCTTTGGTATGTACTCCCTGCAGGGCAGGCCTGAGGAACAGTCGAGCTGGGAAGCAGTCATCTGTGGTGGGATTGGACATCTTGGGACTTTGAGGGTTTCATTCTTTGTGAACTGAGGGACTGGTGCTGACTTTGTGGGATATCGTCGAGGCCACAGCCGTCATGGCCAGGTCTCTGCATGCCGATCCTCTGCTCTTGTATAAGTTGTTGCTGCCAGCACCATCATGGGCAAGGCTAGTTGCTTCGTACTATGAAGTGTGATTCCCAAAACTTCCTCCATCCTTTTCTCATGGATCGTCTGTGACTTTGTCTCTCCCCCAGCACCTGCTCAAGACCAGTTACGATGTGGTAAAACGCTGGGTGAACGAGGCTCAGGAGGCAGCTTCCAGTGACAATATCATGGTGCAGGTAGGAAATCCACTGCCAACACAGGGATTAGCAAACAGCAGCTAGGAGTGGAGCAAACTTCTAGAGCTCAGCCAGGCACCTCTGGGCAACAGAGGGGATAAAAGTGGAAAGAGCCCACTGTGGGTTTATGACGATCTCTTTCCCTGCACAGTATCATGCTCTGGGCTTGCTCTACCATGTGCGGAAGAATGACCGCCTGGCAGTCAACAAGATGCTCAGCAAGTTCACGCGCCACGGTCTCAAGTCACCGTTTGCCTACTGCATGATGATTCGAGTAGCCAGCAAGCTACTGGAGGAAGAGGCTGGCAGGTGAGGGGGCTTCCTCAGGTCCTGCTTCCATCTCCTCTGGCAGGCTCACTTGCCATCTCATGAGGGCAATTGTTTCTGTCTTCTAAGAGCAGCATTCAGCTTCTACCCTCTTATTGTTGTGTGCTTCGACGTTGAATACTTTTTTGTTTCTCTGGGCTGTTTCGCGTAGCTGTTCTTTATTGAGATATTCTGCTTCATTTTCTCTGTCTCCTGTAATTACTTAGCTATTGTGTGTGCAGTGTGACTTCCTGGTGGATAAGTCAGACTGCCGTCCCAAGCATGCTGGAAGTAACGGTATAATGAAATGACCACAGCAAAATCTGGGAACAGTGGGTTTATGGCTGCTTTTACCTTTCCACGGGCTATGGGACCTGCCTGTTTCTGCTGTCGGACTCTTCATTTCTGTTAGCACCTTTGTTTTAATTCATTCTTGTGGGGTTTTTTTGTCCCTTAGCCGTGATAGCCCCCTGTTTGATTTCATCGAGAGCTGCCTAAGAAACAAGCACGAGATGGTGGTCTACGAAGCTGCATCTGCCATCATTAACCTGCCCAACTGCACTGCCAAAGAGCTGGCTCCTGCTGTCTCGGGTAAATGTGGTGCTCACAGCAATGGTGAGGGGATTATGGGCCTGCGGTGGTGACATCTGCCGATTACCCCAAGAAACAAGGACCTTGTGTAGTTTAAGGCTTGTAATGCTGCTGTACCCTTTGTTGCTTTATGCTGCTGCTGAGAGCCTGTGGTGTGTATGAATAGCTTTGCTCCTGTAAAGGTATTTGCCTGGTGTGTTCAAGTGTGGGTTACTGGAGGGGTCTCTTTCTTTCCATGGAACAGGGCTGAATTGTAACTGATAAATCTCCCTGCTTTAGACTGAGTGTAACTGTGCAAGAAGCTACAGTGTTGGGGTCCTGCCTACCCAGCTCTGTCCAGTCCAAAGGTTCTCCTGAGCTGGGGCTGTTGGCAGGTACGGAGGCTGTGTGTCACCTCTCTGCACAGGGAGGGTGCCCTTCATGGGCCAGCCCTGGGAAAGGAACAGGGTTTGCATGGAAATGGAGAACAGCGGTTCAAATTGACTTAGTAGGAAAGATGACAAGGTGATGAAATTAGCTTTCAAGAAGAGCAAAGGATAGCAGCACCATGGAAAAAGAGGGAGGTGGGTAAGAGCTAGTTGTCAGGAGGGATACGTGGCAAAGAGGACGACAGGGAGGGAGGGAAGAAGCTGGTAAATTCACAGTTGTGTCTTAAGCATGCGTTTAGTTATCTCTTCATCAAAGCTCTTCCTGGAGGTATGAGATGCTTCTCAATAATAGATTGCCTAAATGTCTGCCTTTATTGGCTTTCTCACCCTGCAGTTTTGCAGCTGTTCTGCAGCTCCCCGAAAGCAGCACTGAGATACGCAGCCGTCCGTACCCTCAACAAGGTAGGAGCAGATCTCTTGAGAGTTGTAATAGTTTCTCATGTGCAGTGAGGTGCAGACTTCAGGAGAGAATAGGCCAGATTATGTGACGATTTTGTGTGAATAACCTCTACCCTGGACTCTACAGCCTTACAATTCATTGCTTTCTGAGTGGAATAATACTTCAAAGAACACTTTACAGAAGGAAATAAAAACCCAACAATCATTTTCACAGGTCTCTAAGTGTCATGGGTCTTATGTGTTACTGCTTTCTCTTCTGAGCTTCCTGTGGTGAAGCAGCTCCTTGTAAAACAGGAATCAAACCTTGATGCTGCTTCTTGCCTGCTCTATGGCAGTCTGCTCCAGCTTTTCTCTTAACCTTGTAAACTCTGAAAAATAAAAAGACAGAATGGCAGTGTCTGGTAGCTGCTGTGCTTCACGCACAAAGCTGTTCTTTGCAGCTAAGCTTGCTGAATTTTTGTTGGGAGTTCATAGCTTTCTTTTCTTAATATATAGAGGAGAATGAGAGAGTTAAAAGCAGTAAAAGATCTTTTATTATTACTGCTTCTCTTCCAGCAAGAGATGCAATTCTGCAAGAAGAAAGAGCTTGTTACTTTAACCTCAGATTAGTTGTTGTGTGAGATGACCCTCATGTACAGTGTATAGCATGCAGAAGGAGTGAGAGCTTATAGAGACTGGGTGGGTTTTACGAGCTGGGCCTTTTGTATCTACTGAGTGATTTCCAGTCTTCCTTCTCTGCTCTAGGTGGCCATGAAGCACCCATCTGCTGTGACTGCCTGTAATCTAGACCTGGAAAACCTTGTGACGGACTCCAACCGCAGCATAGCCACCCTGGCCATCACCACGCTGCTGAAAACTGGCAGTGAGAGCAGCATTGACCGGCTCATGAAGCAGATCTCCTCTTTCATGTCAGAAATCTCAGATGAGTTCAAAGTAAGGAAGTGGCAGGAGGAGAGACATGCAGATTCTTGAAGAAGCCCGTTGGTCTTTGTGCATGTTTATGTGTGCACTGTGAAACCTGCATGGAGCTGTGTTCGGAAGCTGGGCTGCAGAGTATTTGCAGGGAAGAGAAAGAATCTGAGGCTATTGGCCTAAGCCATCCCTGGGTCATACAGCACGCAGCTCCAAAGTCACATGCTTCTGGGGAGACGCTCTTTGAGAATTGAATCTCTTCTTTTCTTTCCGGTGGGTGTGGGCTTTTGCTAGGGACTGGCCAGTGCATAAAGATCAATCTCCTCCAATTCCTGGGATTGTACTTCCTGGGACTGCATTTGTTGGATATGTAAAGGCAAAGCCGTAGTTTCCAGGCTAGGGACCAGCACAAAATTGACACAATTCAACTATTTTTTCCTGCCTGGTGAGACAGAATCCTTTTTTACTTGCGCCACTTTTCCTCCAGGTTGTAGTGGTGCAGGCCATCAATGCACTGTGTCAGAAGTACCCTCGCAAACACGCTGTCCTCATGAACTTTCTCTTCACTATGCTTCGGGAAGAGGTAAGTTTGCAGGACAACTACTTTGCCTTCCGTGTTTGTATGCATGAACTGCAGGACTGCACAGTGGCCCCTGTGAGAGTCAAGCTTTTACTGATAATGCTGTTCAGTAAGAGCCTCTCACTAAAAGGCTTGCAATCTAACTGGCAGAAATGGCCAGCTGTGCACAGTAGTTACACGCATACTGCTAGGCATATTTCTAATGTGGTTTTAATTCTTTGATTTTTCTGGGGGTTTATTAACTCTCAAAGCAAACGCAGGCAACAGCAGATCTGTTGGCAGTCCATGTGTGTTTCACATTTGAACCAGCTTTCTTTTATACTTTGACAGCAAATTCCAAGAAGTTTTGCCTTGTACACAAAGGTTCGATAACAACCTGTTTATTGATGACACGGGACCACTTCTGTTCTGTTCTCTGTGCTGCAGTAGTGAAGGGGTCAGGAGTACCTATAACTGTTCTCTTCATTCAGTCGGACATAAATTGCAGAAAGACAGCTTTACAGAGGTTTGCTGAGGCCTTTTCTAAATGAACTAACATGTCTGCAACACAGCTGGCACCACTGCTTGCTCTGACATCACTTTCTGCCAATTACGGCCTCTCATTTGGGAGCAAGCCAGAGCATCTCATTCTGCTCCTGTGAAAAATGGACCATTCTCCTTTCCCAGATGTTCTGTGGGTGGATGGTAGCATTTTGAATGTGGTTTTGTAGTTCAAACCATTCTGTTTTAAGTCTTTTCTTTAATCCAAGGTAGCTCCAGAAAGATCCCCCAAATGCACAGCACTGTGCATGTAATGGGCACAGGATAGTTTGCAGTTTAATCCCCTGGAGTGTGTTAAGGACACTAGTAAATAATGTCTGGAGATAACCAAGCATTAATGGCATGTCAGGTTATGGGGTGTGCCTGGGGAGGTATTGATTGCCTGTCTTCCCGCACTAATGGAGCTATTTGCTGCGGCAGAAATGATCCATAGTAGATTTCTCTTGTGATTCATCCTCAGATGTCTGCTGCTAAAGGGGAGAGGGTTGGGTTTTTTCTCCTCCCATATGGCTGTTTTTATGCACTAATTCTAGCAGCAGAGGATTTTGAAGGAAATGTAATCAATCCCTTCAGGTGTATGGATTCTTTTACCCTCTTTAGGACTTGTTTTGTTTTTTTGTTTTCACTGCAGTCATTCTGAAGGGAGCTGGCGAGACAGTTTGAATATTAGCTGGCCCTCTGGGTGTCCAGAGGGTCAAAAGTGGGGGCAGCATAACTGCCCTTCTCGTTTCAAACACAAATTAGAAGCACTGAGTGTGAGTGACCTTTTCAAAGAAAATTCTTTCCTATCTGGCTAGTTCAGAGTCTCCAAAATACTTTGAGATTTCCAGCTGAGCAGTTACCTTTTGCTCCTTAGGGTGGCTTCGAATACAAGCGAGCCATTGTGGACTGCATCATCAGCATCATTGAGGAGAACTCTGAGAGCAAAGAGACAGGCCTGTCTCACCTCTGCGAATTCATTGAGGACTGCGAGTTCACTGTGCTGGCCACTCGTATCCTCCACCTCTTGGGGCAGGAAGGGCCCAAAACCAACAACCCCTCCAAATACATTCGCTTCATCTACAACAGGGTTGTCCTGGAGCATGAAGAAGTCCGGGCAGGTAAGAAATGGGCCTGGAAAGTTGTCTGCCCCATGACAGATCTTCAAGGAAACACAGTGTGTGAACACCTCTGCTTTTGAGGATTGTGATTCACTCTAATCCTGAGCAGATCTTTTTACACAGCAAAGATCCTGCAGTAGTATTGATGGAAGAGGTGGCCTGCAGCTGAGAAATGGCAAGGGAGATGCAGTGACTCTGAAACTAGACAGAGGAGGTTTGCAGGCACTTTGCTGTAATACCTCTTTCTAGTCACAGTAGTGCTTTATACTGTGCTATACAGTGATAGCATCTCTGACATGGAAGGCCAGGAAATGGAGGAAACTTCAGCTGATTTCTTTGCTTTCTCATTCTGTTTTCATTACTTGTGCTACAGGTGCTGTAAGTGCCCTGGCCAAGTTTGGAGCCCAGAATGAGGAGATGTTACCCAGTATCTTGGTGTTACTGAAAAGGTGAGCTGTACGTTAAGAGTTTCCCAACATCCTGGGTGAAAAACCCTGTTTGCTTGAGAGCTTGTTAGCATCCCCGTGCATGTCTAGACTCTTCTAGCTGTGAATCTGAGAAGGTGCAGTGGGTACTTTGGATCCTGTGATGGGATCACCGCTACATTCAGCACCACAAAGTGGACAGAAACCACGTATGGCAGATAATTGATTTTCTTATAAAATCACCAGTGGATTGCTGGTTGTCTCCTATGGCCTGTTCTTTCTGGCCCTGTAAGGTGGCTTAGTCACCTGGATTCATTCGCGTGGACTCTGCTGCCTTGCACTGAAGAAAGTGTTCCACTTTCTTCTCAGGTGTGTGATGGATGATGACAATGAAGTGAGAGACAGAGCCACTTTCTACCTGAATGTTCTGGAGCAGAAGCAGAAAGCCCTCAATGCTGGTTACATCCTGAATGGTAATGCAGGAAATCCTCAAAACAAGCCTGCACCTCTTTTCTGGTTTAGAAAGTAACAAAGAGCTGGCATTATCTGTGATTTCAGTGATGTGTCCCATCTGTCCCCAGGTTTGACGGTGTCCATCCCTGGCCTAGAGAGGGCTCTGCATCAGTACACCCTGGAGCCCTCCGAGAAACCCTTTGACTTGAAATCCGTTCCTTTGGCAACAGCTCCTATCGTTGAGCAAAGAGCAGGTGAGGAACAGTGTCCCAGATGCTGGTCGAGACTGCTGGTAGTTCCCCTGCAGCTCCAGCCCTTGGACAACACACTGCATTGGACTTGCTGGGAATTGCTGAGCTCCATTCTGTTTGAATTTTGTGGGATTACATCTTCTGTAAAGACTTAAGGCCAGCAAATCTGGTTGCTCCCACATTAGTGGTTCGGTTTATTCCAACTGCTAATAATAGTAATAGTTGGTAATCCTCATCGGGGCTGCTGCAGTTCCAAAGGTGTTCTGGAAGCTAAATACAGGTGTCTAGTCCATAGCAAGATGAGAAATGAGCTCCCTTCCTTTCCTTAGTCCAATCCCTCTCCAGACACTAATCTGCTTTCTGATTTAGTTAATTCTTACTCTTCACCTTCAAATCTTTTGGTGTTTTTTGGTTTTTTTTCTATTTCTCCTGCAGAAAATGCCCCTGTTGCTGTAGTGAAACCGCCAGAGAAGGTGGCAGCAACACGGCAGGAAATATTTCAAGGTAAGCCTCTCCTATGCCTGTGTATGAGAACAAAATAGCCATCTCTTAATGAGCCTGCCTAGCCCCTCCTCGCTTTTTCCCATCTCCTTTCAGAGTGACATGGGCTCCCAACTTTGTCTACTGTTCACTCCTTGGGGTTGGGTGCCTGCAGTCCTGTTCTCTCTGGATGGCAAAAGATGTGGGCAAAGGATGACTCTCCCTTTAATTTTAAAAGTTCCTAGTGAACATTCATGAATTTTGATGGATAGTTTCTTTCTGCAGCAGCTTCTGGCAGTTTAAATGAGGGCTTTGAAACTGCTGACACTTTCCTGTGAGTTAGGGAAAGCAAAGGTTTCTGTGTCCTCTCTTTCAGAGCAACTGGGGGCAATCCCAGAGTTTCAGGGACTGGGCCCGCTCTTCAAGTCTTCCCCAGAGCCTGTGGCCCTGACAGAGCTGGAAACGGAGTACGTGGTTCGTTGCACCAAGCACACGTTTGTCAGCCACATGGTGTTCCAGGTGGGTAGCTATGGCATGTGGTGCTGAAAGAGGATTGGAAAATAAGCTCCTGACCAGTTAAAAGCTCCACTGGGAAGAAATAGCTCAGGGATTTCCGTGTTCAAAGCACGTCACTGCAATGAGGAGTCCTTAGTTTCTCATCCAGGGCAGCAGAGCCCCAGAAAAAAATAATTAGAGAGCGTGTGTGTGTGGCTGGACAATGGTTACACGTACAGTCAAAATAAATCAGACAAGCACTAGATGGGGCTGTTCTCACTGAGCGGTTGGCAAGGGGAGCTGTATTCTTTCCTCAGGGTCCCCCCACACTTGTGCTTTGTGGGTTGTCACCGTTTAAAGCTGGGCTGGCTCTTAAAGGGAGGACAGATGCTCTTTGTTAACCCCCTCCCTCCCCAAAGCGGGGGGAAAGAGAAAAGGGAAAGAGACTTACGGGTTGGAAAAGTAAAAACAGCTTAATCTAACTACAATAATAATGTATAACAATAGGAAAATTAATAATGATATATATACAAGTATGTACAAAACAAACATTGAGCTCCACCCCACTGATGACGAATACGTCACCCGGACACTGTGGGGGCACAGGAGATGGATTCAGGAATGCACGGATCGGGTTCAAAGGCAGAAGAATTGGACAGAGTCCTCCTTGGACACCGACCATAGAAGAAGAGAGACAGACCCTCGTGATCCCTCAGCTTTGTACCGAGTATGATGCGTATGGGATGGAATACTCCCTTTTGGGTCACCTGCCCGACCCGCTCCTCCCCACCGCAGGGTTGCAGGGGTGACCACTTCTCTGCTCTTTGAGTTCCAGTGCATAAGAAAGTCAGCAGAAGCAAGCATCGACCTTGGTCTCCATAGGGATAACTACAAGCAAGAGCCTCACTGCATTCCATTCCTACTGATGTTGCAGCACTAACTGTAAACACCAAGCCTTATCACCACTAGAAGCATCTACTGTCTGGAAAAACATGCAGTTAATTTCAGAGGGTGCAGCTTCTCAGAAGAGGCTTACCTAAAAAGCAAAGTTACGGAAAGAAAATTGGTTCTGTCCTGGCCCAAAGCAGGACAGGGTTGAAAGAATGAAGCTGTATCTGAGAGGCTGAAAAGGGAACTCAGGAAAGGGACATGGTGGGGGAGAGCTCTTAATCCTCTACGTTTTGTTTTAGCCCATCTAGTACAGGTGCTTGTTTCTGCACGCCTTGGCTATACTGCCCTCCTGCTGCGTGTGAAATATTAGGATTGATGCGCCAGCATCTTTGCCTGGGCCTCAGGGAGTTCAAGGCACAGCGAGTCCTACACTAGCTTGTGAGCAACAGTGTTTTGTCCTTAGCCAGCTCCCTCCTCGAAAGCTCAGAACTGCTTACACAGTCCTCGTAGGGGTTGAGCTTTGTTTCTGTTGTCCATCCACCAGGTGCAATTGTATGAGTCTAAGTGACTTGTCATTGCAGCTGGAACAAAGTCTAATCAGCAATTTTAGACTTGCTGAAATGATGAAGCTTGCCGAAACTGCCTCAAAACTATCCCTACTTTGAGCCCCACAAAGGATCATCCCATCTGCTATGGGGCATTGCATACCTGTAGCATCAAGATGTAGGCAACACAGTACTCGCATTTCCATACAGCAAAGAGTTAACCTGGGAATTACCATCCTGAGAGGAAGGACACAGCTCATTTAGAGGGAAAAGTTCCATACCAGCTGGTGAACTGAAACAGGCAGAAGCTGACACATCCCTGCCCTCGCTGAATTTGCGTTCCTGCCTGGGTTGCAGAAGGCAGGCGTTGGATAATTGTTGCTGTTTCATTTTAAATGGGGTGGGGAGAGGGGGGAGAGTTTGCTGGAGCACTGGAGTTCCCTGCAGGGCTTTATGTTCTCCCCTAAAGCATTTAAATGAGTAGTTTTTAGTCGTAGTTGCTCTGTGACTAAACTGGAACGCATGAGCCCTGTAACTAGCCAGCTGATGGCAAGACACACTGTTGAAACACAGCTAGGGGTTCACAAGCTGACACCACGCTCCCGCTCTGCCTAAAGTGAGTCTTCCATGAGATCTATAGCTAGCAGCTTCAGGCTGTTGCTGCTCTCCCCTTCCCTGTTTAGTTTGACTGCACGAACACCCTGAATGATCAGATCCTGGAGAATGTCACGGTGCAGATGGAGCCCACAGAGGGGTATGAGGTCATTGGCTACGTACCTGCTAAAACCCTGGTGTACAACCAGCCGGGTACCTGCTACACACTGGTGGCACTGTCTGAAGAGGATCCGACAGCAGGTAAACAGTTTGCCCTCTGTCTTTTCCTGACATCCCCCAGATTAATCGTACTGTATTGCTCGCCTCCACACATTCTACCTTGCATCCTACTCAGATATTTATAGCCTGTGTGTGGGTGCAGCCCTGAGTGATGCTGAGCGTGACTTCTCTTCGCTGTTTGGGGGCTGTCAGGCCTCCCTTCTCTCCTGGTTCGCTTGTGCTGTAGCATTGTCGAGTCAGGCTATGACAGCTGGCAGATGAGCATGCAGCTCTCTGCTGAGTTGTCTCCCATGCACTCTGGCGTGGTGTTTAGCCTGTCTGTTCTTTGTGTTAGTATGTGGGGAGGCTGGTACTTGTAAAGTGCTGTGAGTGCCCAGACGCTGTGAGTAGCAAAGGCGTATTTCAGACAAACCACTAGAATGTCAGGGATGTTTATTTGAGCTGAACATCCCCTCATTTGTCACCGTCCAGAACGTGAACCAGGGCTTACCCGTGCTTTGGTGTCCCTGGTTTGTGTTCTGGGACTGCTCACTGGTGTGTGTTGCTGCTGTTCACCCAGCAGTGCCCATCTTCTCGGGGGTGAGTCATCGCGTCCTCTCCCAGCTGAGTGGTATTAATCAGCTGCTGTGTTGCAGTGCAAGGTGGTTTCATTTCAGAGGCGCGTGAAACGATCCCTAGATAGGGATCTTTCCTCTCTTTACAACGCGTTGGTGGGACACATTTAGTTAGTATTCCCAACAAAGCTTGAGGTTCATTAGTAACAGCACTTGATCTGAGGATTATGGTCTTGTGCAGCCATCACAAGCCTATCTTTATCACTGTTTGCTAGCCTTAATATTACAAATAAATACCTTGTCCATGAGAGACAGAAACTGTCAGAGAGCTCTCTCCAGGTCACTGGCTCAGCCTGTGCTGCTGACAGTGAGGGGGAGAATGCAGCTGCCTCAAGTTTCCCAGCCCTATTCTGCTGCAGAGGATTGCAGATGTCGTGGTAATGCGAGCTTTGCCTTTGCCTCCCCCATCTCCAGTGGCCTGTACCTTCAGCTGCATGATGAAGTTCACTGTCAAGGACTGTGATCCAAACACAGGCGAGACAGACGACGAGGGTTACGAGGATGAGTATGTGGTAAGGAGCTGGGCGTGTATCTGATCATGGAAACTGCAGTCATTTTGAGAGTTTTTGTGCTCTGTACTGGGATCCCTGCAAGCAACTGTGTGACCGTTGACACTGATGTGGGCAGCATTGTGTGAAGAGGCGGTTCTTGCCGTCTCTGCGGTGTCTGTCCCAGGATGCAGATGTGGGTTTGGAGAGGTTTCCTTGTCTCATTTGGAGTATCCTCCTGTTGCTCTCCAGGCAGACACCTGACTGCGCAAGATACCTGTGTTTTGGGAGGCCACAGTGTGTCCTCCAGGCTTGGCTGGCTGTGCCCTAAGTGCTCCAGTGTTTGCACAGTCAGGGGTGTGGAGACAGAGGGCCCTTGGCCATCTTTCGTTCTCCATGAGTTGCTCCCCATGGTGGCACAGTTAATTGCCTAGTGGCCTGCCTGATACAGGCAGACTGCCATCCTTGTTCGTGCTCTGGGGAAGGTGGGGCTTTTCCCTCTCCAGTGCTAAGACTGGTGAAAGCACCGACGCTGCAGAAGCACCTCGGTATCTGGCTCTGCTGTTTCCAGGCAGTCTGTTTTACCACAAAGGAAGAAGCTGGACTTACGCTTGGTCGGAAGCTGGCACTGGCTCGCAGAAGCTGGTGTTTACCCTCCGGAGAGGAAGGGCTATTGTGACATGACCTCAACTTGTCCTGTTAGCTCCAGAGGCTGTTTTCTTTGTTGCCTGTCACTGCTTCGAATCTGATTAGAGGCACTGCTGTGCAGTGAGTCACTGAGGGCACTTCGTCCTCCCAGAAGGAGTGGGGAGGGTTTTTCCCAATGGAATGTGCAAGGTTAACCCCTCTCTGCTTCCTACCATTCACCACGGCATCTGAGTGACATTTAAACAAACTCTTCCATGTGTTTCAGCTAGAATCAGGAGGAGATTCTTTCCTGCAGCGATTACTGAAATGAATGCAGGATGGTGTCTGGCCAGCTCTGGCACTGACTGCTCTTCGATACATGCTCTGGAGGGACCAGCTTGGTTCTGCCTCGCACAGACATAGTCACAGCAGCAGTTCAGCTAACCTGGCACACAGCGTTAGGTGACAGCATGTGTCTGGCAGTGTCCCACTATTCTTTACCAGCCTACAAACGATGGGCCAGAAAGGCAAAATACAAGCTTATGTGTGTTTCAGGGATGCAAATGCTACATCTGTGCGAGCATCAGCAGCTATTTCTTAACTTGTGTTCTCTGGTTTCGACATTTGTCCAGTGATTTGATCTCTGTCAGGCCACGGGCTGTGCTCGGAATGGGAACCTGCTTTGTAAACCCTGGAAATGGCATGACCCGTGGCTTTCCCAGGCCAAGCAGTTGCTCAGCCAAGACTTGTTTGCACGAGCAAATCGGAAGTGGCAGGGCTTGCTCTGACATACTCATAGTGGAAGTGGAGGCTGTCTCCTACGTTCACCTGATCTCAGGGAATCCAGTCTAAAGCTTGCTCTGGAGAGAGCAGGGTTGGGAACAACCGTGTTTCACTTGAACCTCTTTTGCCACCAGCTTGAAGACCTGGAGGTAACAGTGGCTGATCACATCCAGCGAGTTCTGAAGCCAAACTTTGGAGCAGCCTGGGATGAAGTGGGTGATGAGTATGAAAAAGAAGAGACCTTTACTTTGTCTGCTATTAAAACCCTGGAAGGTAAGGGGGTGTCTGAGCCCAGCAGAGCTCTTAACGTTCCCCTCCCTCCAGCAGGCAGAGTCTGGAGCCGCAGTCTGGCTCACTTTAGTTCTCTCACAGAAAGGCTAATGGGACAAAACCTTCACAAGAAATTTCACCACAGCTATTAAATGCGGAGCTACAGTTACTGTGATAACAAGTTAGTTCGAGTTTCAAAAAAACAAATGAGTATTCTGGCCCCAGCCAAGCTGGGTTGTGGGAGGCAATAGAACATCTCGCTTTGCGCTCTCTCTACCCTCCGAAGCAGACGGACCATAGTTCAGCTGTGAGCTCCCACTTTCCTTCTGTGAAAGGAGGAGATGCTCCGACCTCAGACTAATAAAAAAAAGATGCAAAGAGCAGAAGACATGAGGTTGGTGGGCAGGCTTGTGGTAAGCCCTCTTCTCTTTCATCATGTATTAAAGACTCCTTTTGTTGTTTCTGAGAAGCCTGTAGAGGCTCGGTCCTTCAGTGGCTTAGAAGGGTGTCCTTGTCCTATAGCCATCCCTGTGCCTTGGGCTTGAAATACCTTCCCTGAGGCCTTTTCAGATTCCTCCTGAAGACCTGTGTCTCTTTCTGCATCTGTCGCCAGAGAAGCAAGCAGGCTGCCAGGGCTGTGCAGTAAGCGTGCAGCCAGCTGCTCTGTCCCGCTTCCGTTGTCTGACTCATTCACCCTATTGCACCTCTGCTGCATCAGATAACAGAACGGTTGTGTGCTGTGCGTTGCCTTTGCCTCTTTGGTGACCTCCAAAAACACGATACTGGCCAACGCTATGTGTCCCTCAGGACAAGGAACATAGACCCTAACGTGCAAGGGGGGCTTGAGTCACCTTTAGATGCTCTTTGTGTGTCCCTGTGAAGATATCTGTGACACGGAGCCTGTTTTATTTATTTTTTTTTCTTAACAGAGGCAGTTAGCAATATTGTGAAGTTCCTGGGGATGCAGCCCTGTGAGCGATCGGATAAAGTGCCAGATAACAAGAACTCTCACACGCTGTATCTGGCAGGTGAGCTGTGGGGTGAGGCCTCTGCCTGAGGAGCAGCTCTTCGGGAGGTCGCACAGAGCTGCCCGTTGAAAAATCAGGGCGGGAGTTTCTGATGGAGCCTGCTGTGCTCCGGGTGGGATCTGGAGGCTTGTTCCTGCCGTGGTTTCTGTCTCCGCAAGCGTAGGGCAGTTGGTGTGGGGATCGGGGAGGGTGCTGTGGCGAGGGGATGTTGGGATCAGCCCCAGGCTCAGCTGGGTGCAGCCTGCTGTCTTCATAACCTGTGGCATCCTGGTTTGGAGTGGGCTTGTGGGGGACAGTACAGTGCCCTTCCCAGCAAAGTGGGTGTAGACTGGGCTCTGAGCTGAGTGCCAGGCAGTTGCTGAAGGAGTGCTTGGACACCTTCTCGGCTGGAGTTTATTTTAGGCTTTGCTTCCATGCGTTTTACGGTAGCAAGCGTCCGACGTATGTGATGGTGGGAGAGAGAGGTGCTGCTCGAGGGTCTCTCCTGGCCCTGTGCTAGGGCTGTGGAAGGCTGCCCTTGCCGAGCGGTGGCTCTCGGGTTTAGACTTGCAGGGCAGCGCTCACTCTCCCTCCTGCTGTCCCTTCCAGGTGTGTTCCGGGGCGGCCACGACCTCCTGGTCCGCTCTCGTCTCGTCCTGACCGACACCGTGACGATGCAGGTCACGGCCCGCAGCGGCGAGGAGCTCCCGGTGGATGTGGTCATGGCCTCTGTGGGATAGGCGGCCGCTGCCGGGACGGTCCCGGCGCCCAGCCCCCGCGGGCCGTGCTGCTCTCCCCGGCGGCAGAACGGGATGGCGGTCGCTACAGCAGCTTGCGCGTTCCCCGCGGCGCGGCTGTGCTCGGGGCTCTCTGTACAATCACGATGTTTTTCAGGTCCCATCTTACGAAGCGCTTTGTCCCTGCCCCGGAGGGCGTCGCGGCGGG
>VZSC01012184.1:13432-44331 GCA_013398225.1 Steatornis caripensis | reverse complement strand
ACATACGTATATAATTGGAGAAAGTGCTGTTTACAGGGGGAGCGCGCAGGGGCCCCCCCGTCGCCTGCACACGCGTGCCAGGCACACGCGCACACGCATGCACGCGCACACGTACACCCCCGCACACCCCTTCGCACCCCGCCCCCTGCCCACGCACGCCGAGCCCGCACGGCCTCGCCGCCTCCCCTTCCTCCTCCTGCTCCTGCTCCCGCTCTCCCCATCCCCCGGCTCCTCTCCGCCATTTCCCTCGCCCGGGCCCACCCCGCCGCCGGAGAGCACGAGCCCCCGCTGCCCGCGGTGGGGGGGGTGGTCCCTGGGGCCGCACGCCGGACACTCCCCTTTCCGGGGCCGGATCCTGCCCGGTTGTGCCCCTCTCCCCGCCTTCTGCAGCGGGGTGTCCTCCTGTCCCGCCCCCGAGAGGGCCCCCCTGTAACTGCGGGGCTCGGCCCCCCCGTGGCGAGCGTGGCCAGGCACCCCTGTGATGAGTTGCATTCGGCCTCAGGCGGCTGCGGGGCGCACGGGCAGGAGGAGCGGGGGAGCATCGGCCCGGGTGGGTGCAGGGGGCCCTGGGTGTGCGGGGCGGCGGGGGCGGTGTGGCCCCGGGAGTCCGCAGCGGGAGCCCCTCGTCCCCAGGGTGGGCAGCATCGCATGCCCGGTCCTGGGACGTGGCACCCACTGCCGCGGCTGCACCGGGGCGGGGGGGTGTGTGTGTGTTAGGGTGCGTGATGTATTATAGATGCATGTGCAGAACACGCAAACGTGCATGTCTGCGTGTGTAGATCTAATGCTGTAACCAAATGGAAACCTGCAGCTAAGCTGGCTGTAGATCATGGTTGTATGGGGGGAGCGTGTGTCGTGTGCGTATTACATATATGTGTGTAGTATAGTTAGTAATAGCTGTACGTCAATTTAAAAGAAATGTAAGTGCACGCATACACATAAACACCTAGTCACATATTTTTAAAATACTGGCATAAACGTATGAATGTTTAAATAAAATATATGTGGGTGGGGGCGCGAGAGAGGCCGCACCGTGCGATGATCTCCCGCACGCGTGTGTGGCTGTGAGTGTGCGCAGCAGGCGCAGCGAGGGACCGCCGCACGCCCCACGCGGTGCGCCCGGGGTGGCTGCCTGAGCGCTCCTCTCCCCCCCACGAAGAGATGGCAGGAGGCAGAGCACACGCGTACAGATACTGGGAGATAAAAGTATTTGAATAAAATGTGTGTGAGAGGCTGTGTGTGTGTGTACGCGTGCTCAGAGACACAGACAAAGGGAGAAAGTAGCCCCAGCACACACATGCGCGTTCTCTCCCTATATGTACGTATATACTTACATAGACACAGGGAGCGAGCCTTGTTCACATGCACCTCTCTCTCTCGTGCGCGTACATACATATATGAACAGAGCTGTTCACACGTGGACACGCTTCTCTCGTGCTCTGTATAGCCATATATACACATATACTGAGAGCTGTTCTCTTGCGGTGACTCTTGCTATATATATATATATATATATATGCATATATAGGCATATATGATACGTATTTATAAACATATATAGAGACACATGCTTCTGGCTTGGTGTGAATATATGCATGTATAAATATGTACAGCAAAAGTGTGAGATTCACACAGTTACCTGTCGCTATATACATATATAGGCATATAGAAATAGTACATATAGGCGTATAGAAGTGGGGGGATGAGAGAGAGTGTGCTGTTCAACCACACAAACAGTAGTTTTGCTGTACACGCACGCGCATACTTATGCATAACGTACACATACACACGGATACGGGGACAAGAGACCTGGTCTCTCTCTCTCACGCGCCGTTTTCTCTCTTGCCCTCTCGGTGTGCACGTGTATACGCACGCACAGAGAGCGAGCATGTGGTATTTCACACACACACACTGCCCTCCTTGACATGTAGAATTGCATGTATACATCTGTACTTGGCTGTTCCTGTACAAATATGTACATGGTATTCTCTCTCGCTATGCACATACATACATGCATAGGTGCACACACACACAGAGTCAGCGACAGCTGTTCGCACACCTCATCCTCTTTGTCGCTGTCTCTGTATGGATGTATATCATATATACTTGAGAAAAAGAGCGAGAGCTGTTGTCTCTCACACACACTTTCTGTCATTCTCTCTCTCCCCGCCCCATATACGTGTATAATCTCTGGGGTGCATAAATGTATGCGTGTATATGTGTATGCGTATGTATACTCTGTATGGATATACGTACGTCAAGAGCGAGCAAGAGTTTTTCTCATACACACAATACTGTCTCTTTCTGTATAGATGCATATATGCATGTGTATTTATAGAGACTGTTCACACATAATTCTCTCTATATGCATGAGTACATATATAATTACAGAGAGTGCTGCTTACACAAACACTATTCTCTCTGCATATATATCTATATATGGAGCTGTTGTCACACACAATAGTCCTTTTTCTTGCTGTAAGTACACATATATGTGCACACATACTCTGTACACAGAGTTCACACACACACACGCACTGCGTTTACCGACCTGGGGAGACAGCTGCACGGCCACGGTTGTCTTGCTACACACACATATACATGTGTGTATACAGAGAGGGGGCAGAGTGCTGTTCACGCACGTAAGTCACTCACTGCATATCTATACTGTTCACATACAAGGTCTCTTGTGATGTATATGCACACATATATACACAGGTATGTATATACTGAGAGCTGTTCCGTCTCACACACACACTTCCCCCCTCCCCATAAGCATATACATGCACGCACGCACACACACACTCTCACACACACACACACACACACACACACACACACACACACACACACGTATACATGCACAGAGAGCTGTTCTCAAACACACATGGTTATCTCACTACATAGTTATACATACGTATATGCTTAGGGGGAGAAAGCTGTTCACATATACAATTCTCTTGTTATATATGAATGTACATATGTATAGGCATATATGCATACACATACATGCACGCACAAGCTGTTCGCACAATTCTATATAGAAATATGCATATATATATACACATATATCATGAAAGACATCTGTTCTTAGACACACACTTCTCGAGCGATATATATATATACACACACATATGTGTGCACATATGTACAGAGAGGGAGTGCGCGAGATGTTCAGACACACCGAGTTCTCTGTCACTGTATGCACACACACACACACACGCACACACGTATGCGTGCGCACATATATCCTGGTATGGTGGAGCGGGCTGCCCTCCCTGACAGACACGCACGCACCTCTCTCTCAACACACACATACACACACGCAGCGAGCGTGCGCGCACTTTTCACGCGCCCAGACACGCACTACCCGCTCTATAGAAAATTGCCTGTCCACGTCTCTGCTTGGAGACAGCTCTTCCCACGCAAATGCCTGCAGAGTAAACCCTCTGCACAGATACTTACACAGAGAGAGCTGTCCGCACGCAGTCCCTCTCGCTGTGTATGTTAATATAGAGATGCGTATACACATATGTACAGTGACTGTTCACACAGCTCTCACTGTGCATACACACGTAGAGTGCACACCGTTTACACAAGCCCACTTACACTAGCCCACACTACTCTCTCTCCATATGTATGCAATCATATGTATATACTTGGTGAGCTGTTCTCACACACCATACTCCTCTCTTGCTATATGTCTATGCATATATGCATATACAGATATATGTGCTCTCTATATAGACTGCTGTTCTCACACACACGTTCTCACTACATATCTATAGATAGAGCTGTTAACACAATTCTCTTCCTGTGTATACACAGAGATATATTTATATACATGTATACAGAGCTGCTCACTCACACAATTACACAGTTCTCTTGACACACACACACGTATACACACATATACACACGTATATACTAAGTTATTGGAGCAGGAAGGGGTAACAGGTCTCCCTCCCCCCCATATCCAGGTGTACTAGGAGCACACAAACATAATTATCGTTATATATACACATACTCACATATAGGCATATATACTTTGAGGTGCCGTTCACCCCCCCCAACTCCTCTCTCTCGATCTCTGCCTCTAGGTCTCTGCCGTGCATACACGTGTATGCGGAGAGAGGCAGTGAGGGCTTTTCATACCTACGTCTGTACTGAGAGCTGTTCGTGCACAAACACAGACACAGCACTCGTTCTTACCGTGTACACGCGCAAAGTGAGCGACAGCCGTGCACGCACACGAGTGTCTCCTGACGTCTGTGTGTATATACGTACAGAGAGTTTTGCCTGTATACTTGAGAAAAAGGGCAAGAGCTTCTCAAACACACGTGCACACACGCACACACACTTTCTGTCGTGCTCTCTCTCACCCCTCTCCCCCATGTATAATCTCTAGGGTGCATAAATATATACAGATGTATGTTTATATCTTGATAGATATTCTCCCTCTCTCTCTATATATATATACACACACACATACGTAAAAAGTGAGCCATAGCTGTGCTCTCACACACAATACTCTTGTTATAGATATTCCTATAGATATATATTCCTATATATATCCCTATATAGATGCATATATATATATATATACTTTATGTATATATACACACAGACTGTTCACATACGTAATTTTATATGTGCATACATACGTATATAATTGGAGAAAGTGCTGTTTACACACACGTATGTACAGAGCGAGCACATGCGAGCTGTTCACACACATGCATCATTCTCCAACTACATGTATATACATTTATATACTTAGAATAGAGAGCTCTTCACATACAAGCTGTCCCTATATATATACATACACACAAATATATAGTTAGGTATATACAGAGAGAGAGGTGTTACCATACACACACATTTACTTCTCTCCCACTATAAACACACACACATATATGCTCATACATGCTTACGTACGGAGGGGAGTGACCCCTATACTCACTTCTTTCTCTGTCCCTGCATATATACAAATATACCCACTGAGAGAGCGCTGCTCTCACACATGCACACACACTACTCTCTTTTGATACATATATATATATATATATATATATATATATATATATAATTTTATATGTTATAACATACGTGATTAGAGATGTTCACACACACACATACGGTATCTCCCTCATCTGTACATACATACTTAAAGACACACAATACCGCCTCTCTCTGCGTGTGAATATCCACACGTACTTAAAGAACGAGTGTGAGAGCTGTTCATACACACGTTCTTTCTCTTGCTCTACACACGCACATACGTGCACGAGAGGATGCGCAGTNTATACACATACTCACATATAGGCATATATACTTTGAGGTGCCGTTCACCCCCCCCAACTCCTCTCTCTCGATCTCTGCCTCTAGGTCTCTGCCGTGCATACACGTGTATGCGGAGAGAGGCAGTGAGGGCTTTTCATACCTACGTCTGTACTGAGAGCTGTTCGTGCACAAACACAGACACAGCACTCGTTCTTACCGTGTACACGCGCAAAGTGAGCGACAGCCGTGCACGCACACGAGTGTCTCCTGACGTCTGTGTGTATATACGTACAGAGAGTTTNATACCGCCTCTCTCTGCGTGTGAATATCCACACGTACTTAAAGAACGAGTGTGAGAGCTGTTCATACACACGTTCTTTCTCTTGCTCTACACACGCACATACGTGCACGAGAGGATGCGCAGTATTCACACGCACAAACAGAGCATTCCCTGCATCCCTGCCACACGTACTTTATTTAAGCGTTTGCTTAGATGTGTAACTAATGGTCNAAAAGGGCAAGAGCTTCTCAAACACACGTGCACACACGCACACACACTTTCTGTCGTGCTCTCTCTCACCCCTCTCCCCCATGTATAATCTCTAGGGTGCATAAATATATACAGATGTATGTTTATATCTTGATAGATATTCTCCCTCTCTCTCTATATATATATACACACACACATACGTAAAAAGTGAGCCATAGCTGTGCTCTCACACACAATACTCTTGTTATAGATATTCCTATAGATATATATTCCTATATATATCCCTATATAGATGCATATATATATATATATATACTTTATGTATATATACACACAGACTGTTCACATACGTAATTTTATATGTGCATACATACGTATATAATTGGAGAAAGTGCTGTTTACACACACGTATGTACAGAGCGAGCACATGCGAGCTGTTCACACACATGCATCATTCTCCAACTACATGTATATACATTTATATACTTAGAATAGAGAGCTCTTCACATACAAGCTGTCCCTATATATATACATACACACAAATATATAGTTAGGTATATACAGAGAGAGAGGTGTTACCATACACACACATTTACTTCTCTCCCACTATAAACACACACACATATATGCTCATACATGCTTACGTACGGAGGGGAGTGACCCCTATACTCACTTCTTTCTCTGTCCCTGCATATATACAAATATACCCACTGAGAGAGCGCTGCTCTCACACATGCACACACACTACTCTCTTTTGATACATATATATATATATATATATATATATATATATATATAATTTTATATGTTATAACATACGTGATTAGAGATGTTCACACACACACATACGGTATCTCCCTCATCTGTACATACATACTTAAAGACACACAATACCGCCTCTCTCTGCGTGTGAATATCCACACGTACTTAAAGAACGAGTGTGAGAGCTGTTCATACACACGTTCTTTCTCTTGCTCTACACACGCACATACGTGCACGAGAGGATGCGCAGTATTCACACGCACAAACAGAGCATTCCCTGCATCCCTGCCACACGTACTTTATTTAAGCGTTTGCTTAGATGTGTAACTAATGGTCTGTGTGTCTGTGTTTTCTGTAATTCTCTCTGACTTCCCTTTCCCCCCCAAGAGAGAGAAAGACCTGCACAGATAACGGTAAAAACCACCCCCCTCATTCCCCACGCCCCCCCAAAATGCACGCAGGGTATCTGTGTGTGGGAGGGTGCGCTCTCGCAGCGAGCACAAGAACACCGGTCATGTCCCNAATACTCTTGTTATAGATATTCCTATAGATATATATTCCTATATATATCCCTATATAGATGCATATATATATATATATATACTTTATGTATATATACACACAGACTGTTCACATACGTAATTTTATATGTGCATNGAGGGTGCGCTCTCGCAGCGAGCACAAGAACACCGGTCATGTCCCCCCGCCCCAACTCACACATGGGTATCCCCATATCCACCGCTATGTCAACTTTATTTAAGTATTTATTTATGCATCTGTATTTTCTCTCATTTTCTCTCCCTGCCTCTCTCCCTCCCCCCTCTTTCTCCAAGAAATATAAAAATAGACACACACACNTATATGTGCATACATACGTATATAATTGGAGAAAGTGCTGTTTACACACACGTATGTACAGAGCGAGCACATGCGAGCTGTTCACACACATGCATCATTCTCCAACTACATGTATATACATTTATATACTTAGAATAGAGAGCTCTTCACATACAAGCTGTCCCTATATATATACATACACACAAATATATAGTTAGGTATATACAGAGAGAGAGGTGTTACCATACACACACATTTACTTCTCTCCCACTATAAACACACACACATATATGCTCATACATGCTTACGTACGGAGGGGAGTGACCCCTATACTCACTTCTTTCTCTGTCCCTGCATATATACAAATATACCCACTGAGAGAGCGCTGCTCTCACACATGCACACACACTACTCTCTTTTGATACATATATATATATATATATATATATATATATATATATAATTTTATATGTTATAACATACGTGATTAGAGATGTTCACACACACACATACGGTATCTCCCTCATCTGTACATACATACTTAAAGACACACAATACCGCCTCTCTCTGCGTGTGAATATCCACACGTACTTAAAGAACGAGTGTGAGAGCTGTTCATACACACGTTCTTTCTCTTGCTCTACACACGCACATACGTGCACGAGAGGATGCGCAGTATTCACACGCACAAACAGAGCATTCCCTGCATCCCTGCCACACGTACTTTATTTAAGCGTTTGCTTAGATGTGTAACTAATGGTCTGTGTGTCTGTGTTTTCTGTAATTCTCTCTGACTTCCCTTTCCCCCCCAAGAGAGAGAAAGACCTGCACAGATAACGGTAAAAACCACCCCCCTCATTCCCCACGCCCCCCCAAAATGCACGCAGGGTATCTGTGTGTGGGAGGGTGCGCTCTCGCAGCGAGCACAAGAACACCGGTCATGTCCCCCCGCCCCAACTCACACATGGGTATCCCCATATCCACCGCTATGTCAACTTTATTTAAGTATTTATTTATGCATCTGTATTTTCTCTCATTTTCTCTCCCTGCCTCTCTCCCTCCCCCCTCTTTCTCCAAGAAATATAAAAATAGACACACACACACACGCACGCATGCACTTGCATGTATATGACCCATTTATATATAAAAGACACAGAAATACAGAAATAATATATAAATATATTAAAAATACATTAATAATATATGAAAAAGCTGTCTAAACCACACACACCTAAGTGTATAATATAAAAAAATAAAATACGGGGATGTATCTGTGCATGCAGACAGAGAGCGGGCGAGAGAGGAAAAACCACACGTGCACGCATACAAACACAAGCATCTAAGTATGAAGTAATGTAAAATGTGGCTGAGTATGATCATCTCTGTCTTTATGTATGGGTGCTGATAGATAACACAGACGTACACATGCTTGTTTATATGTGTCTTTATCTATACATTTAAATGTTTTATATAAATGGATAAAAAAATACAAGGCTAGCCATACGTATGAGATTTTTTTTCCTCTTTCTCTGAATATGAGGAAATAAATACTTTGTGTTGCATGTGTGTATGTCGGTAAGCCTGCAACCACGTATGTCTCATAAATGGAGACGTGTAACTAACGGCACGTGTGCTCTCTGAGCCCTGCGAGATGTGTCTGTGTAAGTATAATACAGCGATGGACACGCACACGCATGCACACACACACACACGTGTGCACACACACACACACTCCGTGTCCCTGCTGTCTTGTTTGTCTTGTGCTTCCTTGCTCTTTTTCTCTCCAGCACACAAAAGATGTGTCTTGATAAATACATACATAGACACGTTACCAATTGTACAAGCGTGTTTGGATACGTAAAACACATGCACACAGATGTGTGGCTAAAAATATTTCTGTGTACCTATAGGTTGCTGAGCATACACGTGTGCTGGTATCACACAGTTCCCCACAAGCACCCCAGGGTGCATGCAGGGCTGGGGGGTCCGTGCACTCCTGGGTGCTGCAGCCCTGGCCGCACGCCTGGGTGCTGGTGCGGGGACGGCAGCAGCAATGGGGCCATGGGGGCTGGCGGAGGCGCAGCGTTTGGGGCTCCAGGTGTGCGGGGACGGCGCCGGCACCTGCCCACCCATGGTGGCTGTGGCAGCAGGACACATCCAGCCTCAAAGCCCACCCGGGGGTCGCTGCCAAGGCACATGCTGTGCTTTCCCACCTCGGGCTTTGCAGTTTGGCAGCTCCAGGCCGCTTTCCACATGCCAGCGACGGCAGTCAGTCTTCAATTTCTTCGACGCTACTCGCCCCACACAGCCCATGCAGCACCAATGCGGTCGTGCGATTCCCCAACTTTGATATTTGCACCAGCACCTCGCACGACACAGCTGCCTTCACGAGCAGCCCCGGCCCCTCGGCGGGGAGCAGCCGCAGCCACCGAGTCCCACACCTGGCTGCCCTGCCACAACCTCGCGTGGTTTTACCCGCTGGCAGGGGCCAGGATCCCACCACTTTGCAAATTCAGGGTGCTGGTTGCAGCTGGTGTTACGGCTGCTGTGGACAGGGGAGCCAACCCCCTGCCCTTGCGCCAGCCAGCCTCCTTCTTCGGGTCTCTCCCTCCTGCCCGGCCAGGACCCGGGCAAAGAGCAAACCTGGCTGCCTCGGTGCATGAGCCGAGCACGTCCACCTCTCTCCAGGCAAGGCTTGCTCTGGGACATGCCCAGCACCGGGTCACCCTTGCACACAGCAGGATGGCACCTGCAACTCCTCTGGCAAAAAGGTCAGCGTAGAAGTAAAAGCCACGAGGCCTCCCTGATGCCAGGAGTGGTTTGGAACAGCGGGTTTCAGCGCACTTGCACGCTGCTCCAGTCCCAGGCCTCTTCAAACCACAGTGATGAAGGGATTCTTGCAGGAACACCAGTGACAGCACCAGCCCTGAGTGTAACAGCAGGGCACCAACTCCCACGCTGCCTGCCTCCTGCACTGGTTTTTGCATGCTTGCACGTTGGTCGTAGGTGGCAAACAGAATCCTCCCCTTTAGCATCCATAACCCACCAGGGCGAAGAGCTCCACAGCTGTCCTACCCCCTCTGAAGCACTCCTCCTTTGCCACGCATCACCAACGGTTGAGCTGATGGCAGAGATACTAAACACAGCATCACTTCAGGCCTCAGCGCCAGCTGCACTGTGGAGCCCTTCCAGCCTCAGCCCGAAGGAGCAGGAGGTAGATGCAGGGTTAAGACCCTCCCCTTCCCCCAAAACATCACTTTATAGTTATTACTGTCCCCTGCCCCAGCTTGGCTTTGTCCCTGCCAGAACTGCAGCTACAGAAAACCAGTGCAGAGTGACGCTCTGAAGGGAGAGCAGGTCTGAGTCTTTCAGAAAGGTGCAGACAGGAAAGCAGGCCCACCAGGACACACTGCTTGAAATTGATGTGGACAGCAAAAGCCCAGTGAACTGAGAGAAAAGCATGCTAGGACAAAGCCATAAAATAGGATATAGAGCACACAGACAGTTAGAAGGCTCTTGAAATAACTGGCCTCATTTCTCTGTACGTTGTTTTCCATCTTCCTGCGGGCACAGGAGTAGTGAGCATCTGGAAATCAAAGCCTTAACCTAGACTAAGCTGGACCGAGGAAAGGTCCTCAACTCACTGTAAGGACCCTAGGCCAGCTTTGCTTCTCTTCCAGCCTAGGCACATGGCTGGGGAGCTGGGAAGGGCTACCCAGAGGGTAGCACGAGCTCTAACAGCAGGGCCCTCCTCTGCACCCTCGTGCAAAGGTTTTCACGTGCCCAGGACAGTGCTGAAGGCGCACAGAAGAACAATCACATCCAGCATTGCTCCCACCACTGCAAGCGGCTTCAAGAAAGGCAGAGAGGCAGCTGCACTACTACAGCCTTGGGTCAGCCAAGCAAGCAGGGGCTGCTCACCTCTCTCTTGAAAACCCATCTGGAAGGCACAGACGTTGTAGAAAGGAGGAAGGACAAACACCCTTCACCCAGCTGAAGTAGTGACTAGACAGAGGAAAGCAAGCATGTTAGTAACAGGAAAAAAAAGTCAGAAACAGGAGTAAACAAGAAGGTTTGTTCTTGTTAAGTTTATTGGCATCATGTTTGTCTCTTTACATAAGAGCTCAGCCTACGTACTAGAATGTAGACCTCTGGAAAACAGGAAGAAGGGCTCCATTTAAGCAAGCTACAAACGCAAGAACAAATACCAGGAAGAAAGAAGAGAGGAAAGGGACTAGATTGCCAAGGGACTAGATTGCCAAGTTTTTCCATACCAAAAATCCAGATTAGCAGTCAGTAAGAAGAAAGGGAAGGTTCGTAGTCCAGATCATTCACCGCGAAACAGCTCCCACAACCCAGGCGGGAGAAGAGCTCCTTCCACAGTACCAAGAGCCACACGGACACCGCAGCTCTGGCTCCTTCTCACCCTCGCTCCAGGATGTCAGGAGTTAAGCAGTAGGGCAGGTGAACAAATGAACAAATTCCATAGCTGTATTTAATTTTAAATCCAATAATCCAGTGTGCATATCAATGCTGTTATGCAAATCTCAGAATTTAGATACAAGGAAGCCAGACAGATTTTTTTCCAGAAGATGAAGCCTTTTTGGCCTCGAAACAAGAAGGCTTACACAGTTCATCTCTACTGTACAGAACACTGCCTCTATCTGGACTCTGTGTTGCTAGCACGCTGCAGTTCACAAGTGTCCTCCTCACTTTCTACACAATCTGTGTTTCAGTACTTGAACATGTAATTCAGGAATTTTACACTAATTTATACATTTTTAATTGGTTGCATATATTAACATGTACTATAAGATTTTTCCTAAAGAAGCATTACATAATACATGGATACTGTAAAAAGATCTGATTAGTTAAAAGTAACAAGCATTAACAGAGATACATACAAAACTCAACCTAGTTGGACTGAGTGCTGAGCTTGCAGTGAACTATGGGTAATCAGCCTTTCCAGTTGCAGCCTTCACGGGGGGAAAACACGAGACAGTTAAAAATGTATGTAACTTGTTACACAGATTACCTGTAAACAGTTTCTCTCCACTGGACACCTGGAATTAGATTCCGCTCCAAACATACATAAGAGTTTCCATTTTAAACTAAGAGAAAGGTCTGTTACCATGAAGTGCGATGTGGATGGTGTGGGGACGTGAGCTCTGAAGCGTGGGACTCTCAGATACTCACAGGAGATGGGTGGATTTTGGCAGCTGGAGATGAAAATTTTTTTTTTAATTTAGTTTTAAACACAGAAGAGGGGCTGTGTGTTTGAAGGCCTAAGTGTGATACTCGTTTGTGAAGGACTGTGCTCAACCCCTCCCTCTCCCCTCAGCAGCTGCAGCTCTCCGCAGAAGCCTTCACTCGGTCGTTCTTGTCTAGTTTGATGGGTTCAGGGAATTCATTGTAAAGCTCCACTTCGGTTTCCTAGTGGGAGAGAAGGCAGGAGTTAGTGCCACAGCTCTACAGACAGCTCCTAGCATGCAAGGAGCCATTCTCAGCTGGGAAAAGCTGTTGGAGAGCCCAAAGCTGCCCGCAGCAGCTGAGCTCAGCAGACGGGACCGGCACCGGTCAAGGGCACCCACCAGACCCCTCCCTACCTGTTTAAGTGCATTTCGTGCAATCGTCTGGAAAGCTTGTTCCACATTAATGGCCTCCTTGGCACTGGTTTCAAAGTAAGGGATGTTGTTTTTACTGTAGCACCAGGCTTGCGCCCGTTTTGTGGTGACCTGGGTGGAGAGAGAGCAGCATCACCACCTTCAACTATGCAGGAAGCAGGGTTTATTTCCAGGGCAAGGCCATCGACCCCCTCATACCCAACCTGAGCTAAGAGAGCAGTTCTGATCTCATCCAAACCACACCTTGATAAAGAGACTGCTGCCCACCACCAGATACACTCGGCCCTGGGGCAGGAAGCACCATGCCTCAGGAAGATGAGGGCACAGGCTGCTCAGGCATCTGCAGAGCAGAGACCTGCTCCCATAGGAGTTTCTCAGCAATTCTGGAGGAGAATCAGCTCCTCTCCTTGCATCTACCCAGGAAGCTGCTGCAATCCTTCCACCAGTGGGCAGGAGCATGCTGTACACAGGGGTTCGACCTCTCCAGGCAGGAGAGACTCTTCCCCAGACGCATACAACAGCTGAGCCACATTTGGGCACCTCCTGCTCCTGTTTTTCAGATAACCCTCCCACATTCCTACAAGGTCTCCCACTCCAGCAATTTCCTAAGAAGAGGATAGCAAGTGCCAGTACTCACTTGTCTGTTTTCTAGGTCAATCTTGTTTCCCAGCACAACAAAAGGAAAGTTCTCAGGATCCCTTGGACTGGCCTGAATGAGGAATTCATCCCTCCAGCTGTCTAGGGTTTTGAATGTGTTGGGGGCCGTGACATCAAACACCAGCACGCAGCAGTCTGCTCCCCTATAGAAGGCAACTCCCAGAGACTGAAATCGTTCTTGTCCTGCTGTATCCCATATCTGGAGCAAAAGACAGGGCCGGTAAGTCAGCTCTACCCTGACACGGTGAGTCCACAATTAGCACATTCATTTTAAAACTCCCCACCAGGCATCTACAGCCCCCAGCTAGCCAGAGAGGAGCACCTGAAGGTTTGGGAATTTCTGTAGGCACTATCGAGGGTCAGAAACACTCCTCTGAAGATAGTTAACCCTTTTTGTGTTCAGCCTCAGCAAGGGACATATCCTTGTTCTGGGCAAGCACAGCTTGGGTATTAGGGTCAGCAGGTGACCTGCCTGCAGTGCTTGGGTGCACCTGGGTACCAGCACAGTCCAAATACTCCTCTGATGGCTGTAACCAGGCTTTAGGTGCCTTGTAGTCAGCCTCACCGTGGAGAGATGAAAGCTTCAGATACTAGAGACATAAGCAGACTGGCAGGTTAACACTACACCCACAGGACTCAGGGCAGCACAAGTAGCTGACCAGACTAAGGAGTCCTTTCCCAGCCCTTTCCAGTTCCTGAACACTAGGGAAATGCATCTTTCTAACAAGATCTAGTTTACTGACAGTACCAAGCACCTGTTTTTAAACTGGGCCTCACAAAGCTGCTCTTAGCTGAGCCCAAACTGATCTTTGCCTTCTCTTGTTCAGTCCACACACAGATTCATAGAGGACAGCTGCGCCTATGGCCAAGAACAGTTCAGTGCAAACAAGATTCACACATAGTACACTGACCCCCTGCACCACTTTAGACTACACCGGAACGGATCTTCCACACAAGTGTGGTCTACGCAGCCAGGCCCCCCCTTGCAGCAGGGAGCAGAGTCACTCCTTACCTGCATTGTCACTAGCCTGTCATCCACCATGACCTCTTTTGTCAGGAAGTCTGCGCCTATCGTAGCCTTGTACTGGTTACTGAATTTCTTGTTCACATACTGGTTCATGAGCGATGTCTTTCCCACGCTGTACATAAAGACAAAAAAAATCTAGGTAGGCTGTTTCTACAACAGTATTTGAGTTAATCACCCTGAATAGGACACCTCAGTGCCCTTTGCCATCTACCACAGCCTCCTGGCCTTTCAACCAGGGAAAACTCACACACCCCTGCAAGAAGAGGCCTTTACAGCAATACACGCTGAGGCAACATGCCAAGAGTGAGCATTAGCTACCCAAGGATACGAAGGATTATAATCTTGAGAACCCTTGTTTCCCCATCAGTAATCTGATCCTTGGTAAGGAGTATGCATCACATTATGATCATGAGGGTAATTCTGGAAGAAGTGCCCAAGAGAAACCCACCAGGAACAGTTCTCTTCAGTATCTGCAGAAGGAGGAGGACACTCTCTCAGCTGGCAACAGCTCACATACATGTCTGCTAGGTACCCAGACATGGAGATCCTTCCCAAAGAGCCAGCTTAGAGGCCCACATGCCCTCTCTGTGGCTGAAAAACACGCTCCCCGATCAGCTTGCCAGGCACAGTGGTATAAATACACTTTATGCCATGGGAGTCAGGTTACAGCCTGCACAGCAAGTAACCTCTAACAGCAGAGCAGACTCCTTGCTCAACAGCACAGAGCAAACACTTTCACACCAAGGGGCTGGCTCTAGCCAGAAGCTAAGTAGATTGCTCAGTATAAACTATGTCCCTGACAGAGGCAGTGTTTTAAGAAGTCACCTACAATTGCTTACTGACAGTTTTGGATTTTTAATTATTTTTTTATTTAAGCAAAATACTTATTTCAGCAACACAAAAATCTTCTTGCAGAAAGGCTGTCCATTCCTGCTACTGGAGCAGTCTGCCCACTGCACTTCCCATTTAATCTTGTGCCGGACTTCAAGATACTAAACTGCAGGGACACATTCGGGACAGAGGGTCGTGAAAAGTTCTTAAAGCTGTAAGGTAACACAGCTATCCGGGGGCTGTAAAAAATTTCTCTCTTCCTGGCATTGCTGGTTTCTCGCAGCTCATCCAGGCTCCCACCAGTTAAGAGCACTGCTCCAGCCAGATGCAGATTGGCAGCTTAAAGGCTCCTCCACTTACCCAGAGTCTCCCAGGATGATGACCTTCAGTAACACTTTCTTCCTAGAAGTCATCTTGTACACTAGAAAGGAAGAGAAACAATCCCAGACACCATTAGCATGCCATACCTCAAGGCAGAAAACAGCAAGTTTGGAGTCTGACAAACCTGACACACACCCCCAAGGAACCAGCAAGACACAGGACCCAGCACTCCTGAAACCAGACACCTTCAATTCAAGGCTACCCTTGAGCACTAACCAGGTGTTTGACCATTTCATAGGCAGGGCCATGTCAGACCAGTAGTGGCAACTTCAAACCGACAGGCAGACGAGCCAAGCATTTGTCCTTTACAGTACCAAGTCCATTTTGGACCCTATTTCCAGGCCATTTCGTGGCTATACAGGCCTAGGCCATTTCCCTTAACCTCACTCAAGCCAGTGCAGTAAAGCGTATCAGCTCCCAACATAGGCTAAATTCTTACACATACTACTAAGTGAGACGTAAGAACAGAGATACCTAGTATGACACTCAACTTTTTTTTTACGGTGTTCCCAGTAGAAAAGAAAAAAAAAGGGTTTCCTCCACCTTTCAGGTTCAGCTTGAAGAAGCAATAGCTTTCTCTAGCAGCTATGCTTCGTGAAAGCATTGAGTCCCAAGGATACACTGTGGTTGAAGCAGTCGCAACACAACCACACAGGCCAGCTGAATTACAAAGCAAACTGCTACCAGACTCCACAGCTTTCCTGAGAGCATATGAAGCCAACTACTGCCACCTCACCTCCGGTGGAAGGACAAGTAAGGCTGCAAACTTCACAACATTCAGTTGATTGCTCTGTTAGACAATGAGTTGCTCAGTTGCATCCTGCCACGACTCCACTCCACTTTATGGGCAGGTGGCTCTGAACAGGCCACTAATGGTCCACCCAATTAGCGAGAGAGTTGTGCTCTGGAGAGCTGCACTCTTACTTGCTCCCAGGTCTCCTTCGGATTAGTGAAGCAGCTAGAAGTACATCAGCTGCAGCAGGCCTGAATACACTTATAGATGTGCTTTAGCACAGTGAGAGCAAGTACAAAGTCTTGCTATTAGCAGCTGAGTATGTCCTTCCTACCACGAGGCCCTTCTCCCACCTCTGGGGAGGAGATGGGACAAACCATTCTCAGGTCCTCATGTTTGCTCAGATCACAGACTGTTTGGTACTGACCTGGCCCACAACACAAGGACTCCCTTGGCTTTCCCCAAGAAACACTGCAGGTTCTGTACAGCAAGAGGAGCCAGAAGATGGTTACAGCTGTGCTGCTGGGGTTCAAAGACCCTTGACAACAGGCTTCATGTATTAAGTCCTTATACATGGATTTGGTTACCCTAAAATTCCTATCCTGCTACACCACATTCGTTGTACCACACAACTCCTACTCTTCCGGAGCTATTCCTGACTTTCACAGCTGAGGAGGCCTTCACTTCAACAACGTGGATATGAGCCTTTGAGCATCTCAGTCCTATGCATTTTCTGGCACATGCAACAGCCTAAGCTGCTACATAACTGCAACCTGCTTTATCCCACTACTACAGGGATAACATCCTCCAAGCTGTAGGAGCCTCTTACTAGGTGCAGAGTCCAGTTGCAAAAGGTCTTAATCATCTCAAGCTTTAAGTGTTAAGAGGTACAGTCTCTCAGACTTCACCATCAGCGAGTGCTGCAGAAGCCAAAGCAGGCCTCCTGCAGCAGCCACAGGTAGGGGTGCGCTTACCACCACACCTTGTCAGACTGCACCCACCTCATGTGTGTAGCAATACATCTAGATGGGAAACGCTGTTGAGAAGATAACAGCCAGAGGCTGTTGAGTGAAAAGCAGGAAGAGCCCCCCTCAGAGCTCATGGTGTCCTTACATGGGTGTTAACAGATGCCAGAGAGCCTGCACAGGACAGTTTCTCCAAGTGTAAACACCTCTCCTTTCCAAGGCTGTCTATGCTGGACTGCATGGCTCAATGATCCAGCCAGCAGCCCAGCTATACCAGCCAAGATACAGCCAGCTGAAAGGTGTCAACAACCCCAGCATTTAGTCCTGCTTCTGCTCTTGCCAAGATCCACGCTCTAGCTCATCTCCTCTACAGCAGCGAGGAGAACAGACCCTGTAAGCTCCTTCAAGCAGACTGCACCTCCTGTGTTTTCAAAGCACATAGTGCAAGCGACACTTGTGCTAGCCAAACCAGAGACTTCTGCAGCACAATCAGCCCAGATGGAACAAGAAGCAAGTGAGCAGAGCTTTGAAACAGCTTAAAGACAGCTGTGTACACTGAAGAGTCACGGAAAACATCTGTATAGGTTCAGGTCCAGTCTGAGAATCACCTGTTTTCCTCAGGACAGAGGAAAACAAATCACCCTGAAGCAACTGTGACAGAACCCAGCATGTATCATGCCTATTCTCCTCTGAGTGTTTGCATTATCACTTGGCACGGGCTGCTGCAGCTCATTGCTTCCTGGTATTTGAAGCAGCTCTGGACAAGCTGGCCTTAGTTCTCATGCTCAGGGAGAAATGTGCAGAGCCCTGAATTACAACACTAAATCACACTGGATGCTTAGCACTCAAGTTCAACACAGCTGAAGTCCCACTATGAAGGGAGGGGAAACTGCTGTCAAGTCTCATTACCTTGGAAGCAGCTCAGCTGAGCAGCTACCTGCAGCCATGTGAAGGAAGTCTGAGTCAGAGCCGACACTGCCTTCTTGTCATAGCCAACAGGCTACCCCATCAGTGCAGAGGGCTATTACTGCCTCATGAACACTGGTCAGGTGAGACACTCAGCTTCCATCCCAGGTGATGCAAAGGATATGAGCCATAGCACATAAGGAGCTGCCTCAGCTTGGTATTTGCTTTGGGCCATGAGACAGTGAGGAACTCCAGCGCTGCCAGGGGCAAGCAGCAGATACTGCCTGGAGTTTCCCACTCCTATTCTACTCTGCTTGATCAATGCTGCTTCGAAGCCCAGTCAGTTGATGGGCCAAGCCCTTTTAATCTTCTCTTACACATACAAACAGACCAAGAGACTTTGCCCAGTACAAGAAGATACCTTGCCTTTAGAGAGGAGACCACATTTCTACGTCTTGGAGAAAGCACCAGCGTGTGATCTCCCAGAGCCTTCCTATAGAAGGAAAGCCCTCTAAGTTTAAGTAGCATCAAGCTGCTCTCTACAGCAACAGCTTTGCCATTTCCCTTATCCTTACCATGTCCTGTATGGCTGAGCAGGTCTCCAACAGCAGCTCCAGCTTTAAAGCAGCTATTTGTGCTAAACAGAGGCCTGTCTGGTCCTAGTGAGATCTTCAATCTAGATGGATCAAAGACATCCCTATCAGCTTAACTGCAGTTCCTTATGAAGCAACCCAAAGGGTCAAACTACTCCAAGGACAGGATACCATGCCTCCTCCAGTGTTTGCTTTCAGGCACAGTGTTTTTAGTGTTTTTAACAAGCTGAGGTACTGAAAGTGAGAGACACTAGTGCTTTCCCAAGGTCCTGCAAGCAAAGGCTTACTACAGTCTCCTTAACACCATGCAAAGGATTTTGGTGACTTCAGCTCATACTAAGCCAACAGCAAATACAACATCTTCGAGGCAGAGGATGCTTCCAGACACTGCAGTTCAAGTAAGCTCAAAATACCTCAGTCGATCCTGGTTACAAGCATGCCATTTGGTGTGTTAGTAGAACAAGGTGCAACCAACCTACCCTGGGCCAGGTTCAGTACCCAAAGATTTGCTTGCCTGAAGTCAGAGGCAATTTATGATTATCCTCATGTTAACACAGGCTGTTTCTCACATTACATGGCACTGAGTAGGTTCATGACTACCTTATGTCCCAGAAATGGAGCCCACATACATGCTCCAAGCTACACAAATATCATTTCTGGTGAGCCTTGCTAGTACAAAATCAGCTAAGGGAGACCAAGAAGCATGTAGCTTTAGCTCACAGACAAAGCAGGTTTGAATACCTGAAGGAGCAGTTAGTTGATATGAGGAGTTTCTCCAATCACAACCTGCAACAAACAAATTACTGAGCTAAGCCAAGATGTAGGCTGTGCAGGGTTTTCGCCATGCTCTTGCAAAGAGCAAACTCAGCTTGAGTTGAGATCAAAACTGTGATAGTGCCGAGTCAGTGGTATCCAAGTCCGTTTTGCACTATACACGCAGCTTGTCTTGCTTTACGATATTTGGTGTAATTCCTCTAGAGCAGCATCCTGCAAGAGTCACGTAAGCCCTTAAGATGGCAGTGTGCAAGCTGCCACAGGGCTCTCGCATACAGTCCCAGAAGCATTTATGAACAAACACTTCCTTTTCCAGAGATTATCATGAAGAAAAACCTGTTTGTTAAGATTTGATCCAAGACATCAGTTCTGGTTTACAGTATGAAGCCTCCTGGAACGAAGTTGCCTGCATGACTGTTCAAACCACAGCCTACCAGCAAGCCCTGCTCAGGAGCCATCAGAAATTTCCCATCAATCAGGAGACCGGTCAGCATCATTCCTCCTCCTGGCTTAACTGGTGCCAAAGAAGTAACACAACAGCGTTTAATACAAGAGAGGAGTCCTTCCACTCAATTTGTAATAACCATCCCTTTAAGCCATTAACAGTGTGTTGACCCTCATGAGATTAAGCCTGGTACAGCATACTCTCCCCCACAGCATTGTTATCACCTTTGTAAGGCTGGCCTGCTGGAGCAGCAAGGGAGAACCCCTAACATCTCACCTGCACGTGTTACCAGCTTAGCTGATCTGAAAGGAAGAGTCCGAACTGTCCTATGAAGCTCCCTAACACTACAGCTTCTTGGACACAAAAGCAAATAAAGCCTATTCCAAACTTAATTAGGCTTCCCCTGTTGCTTCAGAGTACATTACAACCATCCTTTCACTCGCTGTATTAACTCAAAGCAGAAATGGATGCTTAAGGATTCCTTAGAGATGCTCACATGTGTCAAGCCACAATGCAGGTATTTTAATATTAATTAGGTTGGTACAAGCAAAGAACAGTAGGAGCTTGCACTGACGGCCCACCAGATCTCTTAGATTAGCTACCCTTTAACAGAAACAGGCCTTGCAATAGGAACACCCTGTTAAATTGCTCACAGGCAGTTTTAGCATGAAAGTAGCTAGCCTTGCGGGGGGAATCTCACCTCCATGGAAGACAACAGCTTCCTAAGCAGCAGCATACCCACACCTGTTTTGAACATGCTGACAAGCTGCTGGAGCAGTCCTTACTGTTACAGCTTCGTTATTAAACAGTTCAAGTCAACCCTAACCAAGAACCAGAGTATGTTTATGCAGAGGCTAGAAGACCTGGGACATCTGACCAGAATTTCTCCGCTCCTACATTCTACCAGCTTGCATCTGCACCTCCACTAGAAACCAGCTGAATGCTGAAGCAAGACTGCTGGACTGTACCTCTCACCTCACATCCTTTACCAGGGATATTTAACACTATGCTGACAAGATGCAAAGCAGTAGGTGAGGGAACATCAAGCAGAGCTAAACTCGCTGTGGCACTTAAGAATACCTAGTTCTGCTCCCCCGTCCCAGCAGGCAGCACAAGAGTAGGTAGGTGTTGCACAAAAAGGCACATTTGAACCTGAAGCACTGCAGGCCTGTTCTGGGTGCTGTGGCTGGTAAGCAGAGGATTCACTTCTCCACTATATCACGGGACCTTCAGCAAAAGCACCCAACCATGAGAAAGCCAGTCTGGATAGAACAGTACTCCATTAGGGGATACCATGCACTGCAGTGGGCTCACCACAGTGACCAAACACTGGAACAACCTTCTGTCCCCAAACACAGGAAAAGTGTCCTGAAACACAGCTAAGTGCGTTTCCGACACAGAAATACCACCTCTGCTTGCTGTTCTCTCACACGGGGGAGGCCGCAAAGCATTCAGTCTGTGCTACACCAAGGAGTTATTTTTATTCCTCCCCTCCAATGGTTCTGCATTTCTTGAAGGAAACTGAATCTGGAAGAATGATTCAGGACCAGCTCAGTCAGACCGAACCAGTTCCTTCCCAGAAGTAGCAAGTTCCCTAGCACGTCTGGCACCTCAGGGGGTTATGTCTGCCTAGACCTTCAGCCACTGAAATGAGGTGGTCACTGGATGTTTATCCTGTTCTTACAGGATGAAACACACCAACAGACTGGCACATACCCCTTGCCCCATGGTCACACTGTACCCTGCCATGATTTACCAACCGAAGTTTAGCTTTGAGCAGACACATGAATTTGTTCCAATTCAGCTACTCTGAAAGTGTAATGCCTCATCCCAAGGAAAGGCAGATAGTCCGCAATTGCCATGAGTTGACCAGGCACCCTTTGCACTGAAGCCTCCACCTTGAATTGCAGCAGGAGCTCAAGGTGAAGCTGAACAAGTTTTACCCATACAATCTTGTAACAGCAGCTTGGTTCCAAGTACCTGGCCACACAGGCATTGCTAACAAGGCATCTGCTAATGCAAAGCTGCAAGTGACAGCCTGAGCAATTCAACATGAATACCTACCCGAGACCAGCAGACATCAACCTTTAACAGCGCTCACTTGCATTCTGAGTGGCACAACCGCCCACAAGCAGAGCAGAAGCCCTGTCTGTTCAGATGGGAAGAAGCTGAGTGCTAATCAGCAGGGGCTGTTCCTTTAATATAAACATGGCTTAAGAGGTGCCAAGATGCCTTTGAGGAAGAAAGTAGAAATAAGTCTGCTTTTGATTTTTTTTGACTGCTACAGAGCCTGCATATTTTCCTTACCAAACTTGAGCGCTCTACAAGTGGAGCAAGTGCCTAGCATCCTTGCACTGGAGGCTGCTACAGAAGCACATGAAGTTTTGTCAACGCAAGACTCAACGTGCTGTTAAGGACTGCAGAAGGAGGACACTATCCTCTTCCACTCCCATGACAGGTCTACTAGCAGCTCAGCTTCCCCAGCTGGCTGGAAGATCTATCAAGGAAAGCCTCACATTTAGTGGGGACACATGCTGGCTTTGTGCCTAAAAAAAAGGCAAATTAGGAACATCTTGCCATTGGAGTTGACAATTTGCAAGAACTGCTCTCTGTAAATGGGTTGCTTTTTAGGGCAATGGGCTCCCACAGTCCATGCAGTCAGAGGTGCTTTCAGGCCTCCCTGATGCACCACAGAGAAACAGTCCGTTAAAGCGAAGCCCACACCAAAAGCAGCTGGCATGATAATCCTGTGACAGCTTCACAGAAGGGTACACTCTAGCTACTGCTGTATCAGTAGCATCTCAAAACTGCCTTCCACCTCCTTCCTCCCCACACGTTTATGTTGCTGTTCTAACCAACATATTCCCTCCTGCTTGGTACACAGCCAAGAGCTCAAGCACAGCTCATCATTCCCTCCTCAGGAGGAGCAGTTAGGTTGCCTGCTACTTACTGCAGTTTCACCAAGAGAAGGCTTCTGTTCAGTTGGTGCCTTTCCCAGCCAGGCCCTTGAGGCAGGAGTTACCTCTGTTCAGGGAGCAGAGAGCCTCAGCTGCAAATTAATTTTTGATACCTTGTGTAAAACTTTATACCGCAAGTTGTCAGCTTATGCTGTACACTGTCTCCCACACCCATGTGAGAGTCCTAAGCCAAAAGCTTTACCTTCTTGAAGAACAGCCTGGAGCTTTAGATGCTTGCTAGTACACTGACATGGCTCAGATCAAAATAGAATCTTAAACCACTTTTCAGTATCCCAGAGGAATTGGCTTTTTAGACTACAGCTGTCTGCAGTAAGTTTCCACCTTGTTTTGAGGGTGGAGTTGCAGCCTCCCTGCTCTAGGACCAAGTGAAGCTCAGGAACCAGCCAGCAGCAGCCAGCTACAGCTCAGCCTTGGCTTGGAGTTCAGTTCATTGGCTGCTTCAATGTGAGCACCAGACTGGTGTGACGCAGTGCTACCAGCCAACTGACCTGGCCCTTGAGCTAGCTACCAGACAGGTATGACACCGGGCCCACACACATGCTCTGCTGCATCCTGTTCCTTGATCACATACTCTTAAGGCAGCTCAGTGCTAAAGGAAGAGAATGATGGGGCAACATGCAGCTTAGGGAAACATGTAGGAAACCCAGCTGGAAAGCAAAAGCTTTGGAACAGTCGTGAGCACAACAGGCTCTTGGTGTGATCAAGGAGCTCCAGAGCCAGCATTCAGGAAGATGCTCTGTTCAGTAGCAACAAGGTCTTAGCTGGCCTCAGACATACCCTCAAGCCCCACAGCTGGAGACTCTAGGACACACCCCTAACAAGGGCAAGGGCTCAGCGCCTCTTCGAAGAGGATGTGCCAATGGCCAGTTTGCCAGGGAGTCCAGATGACACAGGGAAGGCAGAAGCAATGCCACTGGTAGGAGCCATGTCTGCAGTGGAATCACAGGACTCACATGTGAGAAGGGGTCTGCTCTGACTGAGGTCTCAGCTCAGCTGCAGCTCCATTAGGGCTGCAAGTGCCAAGATTTGGAGAGCACTGCATTCCTGAGAGGCACTGATGCACATGATCAGTCAGGCTCAAAGCCTGACTTCTCAATGCCAAGTTCTCCAGTCCTAGCCTCACTGATTCACAGCCCTGTTACACCTCCCGGCATTTGTCCAGATCAGAGTTACTTTATGCCTGCAGAATGTTTAAATACTAGATACAGAACTGAACACGTTTCTTGCTCTAAAGCTGCCATTATGAATTGTGACTCTACCCTAGAAGAGTCTAAACTACATAGGACTATCCACCACCACCCCCGCATCCAGGAAGGTATAAAGCTTAGAAACTTATCTCTACCAGTTTAGTTATCAGAGCAGCCACCTTCTCTTGAAGAGATCATGTTGATCTGACAACATGGTTTGAAAGTGGGAGCAATACAAGCACAGAAATGCATTTGCTTACAGTACACCAGGGCATGTTTAGTCAGACCACCAGTGTTCTTAAGAGCAGCAGGAAAGGTCTAGAGGTCATTTCTTGCTGCTACAGGAACACTACTTTGCCCAGACTGCTGCTTAGACTAAGATTACAGCAGCACATGTAGGCTCTTCCAGGTGGTAAACACCCTGAGCCAAAGGAAGGGAGCGAGGCAGGGAAGGCAGTACAGGAAGTGTGGACAGCCATCCTGGATGGATCACTTTGCTCCTCAGCAACCTGAGGATGATCGCCATCATCTTCACAGCAGGTAGCACAAATTTCAAGACTGCAGCTGCGAGCAGGACCACCCTTTTAGAGCTAATGCCGCACAGTAACAAGACCAAGATTCCCAGACAGAAAGCCAGGGCTGCTGAAGTGGTAGTCTTCAGATTATAGGAAGACAGCTCTAAGAGAGCCATACCTAGAAGCTTCACTGAAAGCTGGGTGTTTCCAGTCATGAAGTTTCTTAGTCCATCCGTTCCTGCAGCAGCTGAAGGGCCTTATACCACAAGATATCTTTCTCCCAGGAATGGGCAGACGCATACAGAGCCCTAACAGGCCCGTAGCAAGACCCTGAAGTTCAGCTACCCTTCTTTTGGAGGCCTGAGTTACCTTGTCATTCAAGAATCAGTATTGCTGTTCCCCTACCTTCCAGGAGGAAGCAGTTCCCCTGTAAATCCTACAGGATTTCAGGTAGTTCCCAGCTGATTTTCCCCAAGCATTAAGCTATTACAAGAACAGGCATGCTTGCTTTAACATCCCTCCCCCTTTATCAGAGCAAGCTCAACTTCCCCTATTCTGCCCTGGGGGAGACAATCTCAGGATGTGGGAGGAGAGTTGAGCACATTCCTGGCTGCTGGGAGACACTAGGCAACAAGCCATGTGTCTTGACTAAGGGCCTTGCCTACGCAAAGCATTTAAGCTATACCAGTGTAGCTTCCATGTTGCCATGCCTCTACCAGAATGGTCTCCTTGGTGGAGGGCTGCCAAATCAAGCAAGACAAACCTTACACTACTAACCAGAACATAGCTATAGTGCCCATACAGCCTGGTTTATACAGTCGTGTCTAGCAGCCTTCTGGCACACAGCCACCCAACCAGGAAAGCAAACCAACAGTTTTCAGTAACCCCTATATGAATACCAACAGCCCAGCACGCTTCTCACATCAGGCCATCCCACTGAACATGATTCCCCCTCTACTTGCTATAAATCAAGCACAGTAGGCACCAGGGGCAGCCGGTTTTTAATCTTCACGTCCGGAAGATAAGGCTGACCAATTCAAAATATTGCAAGTCAGCCAGGCCACTAAGAAACAATAAAGTTGCTGGATCTTTACGGTATCCGACAGTATTTTTCAAGCACTCTCGTTAATTTCTAGTTTTGTCTACAGCTTCCTAAAGTTTCACGCCTTCATGCCATGCTTTCAGTTCTAGGAACACAGATAGGAGGTGTTGGATAACCTTTGAAGTGGTAAGCAAAGCACAGATCTTAGACCTTGTCAATGGTAAACAAGCCTTGTTTATCTCCTCCTGGCTGCTAGCTGCTAGAACTGGTGTTCCTAGAGGCCAGGCAGGAAACAAGTGACCGAGGGGAGACTTTGACCAAGGGTTCAGGCCTTCAAGCCAAATGACAGCCCTCAGGAGGCCTCCTGGACCCTGTAGCTTACACCTGAGATTCAGATTTGAGAGTGATTATTGCCTCTCCTTCAGCATCAGGAGCTTGACAGACAAGGTAGGACAAATACTGATGGGAGATCCTAACGCCAGCCAGACAAGTAGATGTGAAGAAGCACGAGACCAACACTAATGGCAAAAACCTTATCCTGTACATCTAATTCCAGGAGGTTCCCAGTAATGAGTCTTCTAGACAGGAGGCTTCCTCTAGGGACAGGTTGCAATCTAGGAACTAAACCTTGATCTGCAAGCAGAACTCCTGATCCTACACACACTCAATAACTTACTTACACACTCTTACTATGCTAACGCAGTTTGCAGAGCAGGAAGGACAAGTATTTCAGTACCAGTCCCAGGACAGGAGTGTAACAGGTAGCTTGCCATGACAGCTGAGTCAGTGCTTAACGAGGAATTCCTGCTGTGGAGACTCTGTTTCAGACTCATACTTCATATCCTCATACCTCTTGCACAGATCCTGCATTAATACTTTACCAGCTCAGCTATTCTCTTGATGAAGCTCCACAAAGCACCAAAAAAAGCCTCACTGAAGTGACTTGCATGGTGAGATTGAGAGCAGTGCCAGTAAACTGCATCTTCTTGTTCGGGGGGCGGGGGGGGGAACACAAGGCGACCAGGCCTAGGCACACCTCAGTTACAACCATCTCGCTGCTCATGCTTGAGACACCACTATGCCAGTTTAGACTTCAGATATCATTAACTGTGTGTAGGAGCCGAGGGGAATAGAGCACTACGGAGCCAAGTGACTCAGCCCACTTGAGGGAGACAAGCACCTAGCAGAGTTACTTTCAAGAGGATGCTGCTTCCCAGCTGGAGAGAGATCAAGGGCTCAGCACAGACTCACTAGATAAACTGGTAGCCCCAGCAACCACGGTCCAGGTACTCCAGCCAGGGAGCCTCTGCAGACAGTTCCAGCCACCTGCCTTCACTTTTGTCCATCACATCAGTAGTCCAGCTTGCCCACATCAGTAGTCCAGCTTGCCTGCTAAGTGACTAAAGTCACACTATGCAATGATATAGGGCAGACTCTAGAGAAATAGTTTTCTTAGTTGACAATATAAAGATCTACTCTACTTCATTTAGGAATTTCTGCTTTAAACTCACACAAGTACAGTTAAGATACAATTAGTCACCTTAAGCTGGCATTTTAAGTAGTTAGAGAGGCAAGAGCAAATCACTCACTACATCAAGTGCCTTTAAGTTATACAAATAGGAATCTGTGCCACAAGTTTACGCTTGAATCCCATCTCAAAGGCAGTGCCCCCCCTGAAGTTTCACTGCCCTGTGAAGACAGCCATGGCCTCAAGACTAGGCTCCCTATCAAGAGAAGGCAAGGCTATCTGAGATCAGCTGCAAATCAACACACTCCAGCGGCCTCGATAAGCTTGCTTCCCTCCCCGTCACTGACCGTGAGTTAGCAACAGCAGTGTTGACACAGCTTCTCCCATGGACAGAGCACTCATTGCTGGCACCGGAGAGGAGGAGCAGTCTCACAGGAACAGCGCTAACAGCAACAATGACATCACCACAGCAGATATCCACCGAGCAGAAAATGCAGCAGCACACCAGGTTCGAGCGCTGCATCCTCGCGAACAGAGCACAAAAGCAACAAGCACGCTCCAAGTCAGAGAGCAGCCATGTGATACAGAGGTATCCCTTCTCTGCCTGCTATTTCTGAACAGCACACGTGGAGTCACTGACCTTGGGCACACATTTGGAAGTTTTATTGGAGGTGCATTTAAAGGGAAATACGATCCCCAATAGAGCAGCTAACTGCTGAACTGAAAATCGTGTATTAACTATCGTAATTTAATTAATTATCCATACTTAATTCAGTTTTGAGATGCACAGCTCGCGTTTGGATTGCCACTGCAGAGAGCGACCCTTTCATCCTCCCAGTCTGCTGTCACAACTGAACTACATCTGAAGGCAGACTGTTGTACAACAACTACAAGAGATTGTTTTAGGAAGCTGCAGAGGGAAGCCAAGCAAACTCCCAACTCATCAGGCAGTTAAACTGCAATTATCAAAACAATGATGCGCCAGGATGAAGTACCTCAGCATCTGAAGGATGCAGGGCTGCTGTCAGACAAGCAGCGTGCAAGCCTGTAGCGCCCAGCCAAGTTGAGCATTTAGGTAAGGTCTTATCTGGACTCCCTTCCATCAAGCCAACAAGCTCTAAATTACTCTACAGTTCTGCAAGGGAATCTTAGGTCCCACTAGGCTCTAGTAACAAGGGCTTAAGAGCAGCCCAGGTCACAGCCGAGAAGCCCAGAAAACGTTAGGGAGAACTGGCAGGGTGCAAGTTGAGGCTTCTAGACTTGTTTAGCAAATGCTTGGTTTACTTCAGTTACTGAAGAAATTGCTGTATTATAACAGCAGGGACAGTTACCAGTAAGTATCTGTGAGCCCACACATCCACTCCTTTCAAAGAATGCAAACATCCAAGTGCCCTATTTCATAGCCCTTATGCCCAAACCAGGGCTTGCCAGACACCTATCTCACAACACAGCATTTAAAAACACACCCTAATCAAGCACAAGCAATTTTGTTTACAGCCAAATGTCAAGTTCTGCATAAGCTAGTCTCAGTTTCACAGAATTCGGACCAAAATCCTATACATGTTCGAAAGAAAGCTATTTATAGTTTTGCACAGATGGTTTGATTGTAATTGTCATGTTTCCTCAAGGACAAGCTTTGCCAGAGATTTGCTCTGACAGGTAATTCACACAGCCTTCCAACACAAGAGTCTTAAAACAGGAGCTTTAAGAAAGTGCTGCAGAAATTGAATCTGGTAGCCCTCTTGCCTGCAGGCGTTCATTTTGGATAGTAAACCAAGCAAAGTGGTGTCTTCCCTAGGTGATTTCAAAGGAGAGACTATAGCAGAGCTTGTACATTCTCCACTTTCGGTTAAGGATTCATGAATGTTGTAACATGTCTGTGCTACTCAGCACAGAGTTTGATTCACTGGCTTTGGTAGGACGGCAAGGATGCCTGCAGCACAGTCTCTGCAACCCAGTTATTTAAAATTCTTGACTTGGCACCTTTGCCTTTTAAGGTACAACTCTTGGGGTGCCATGTTGAACTATTAGCAGGGTGTCTGAGGACACGGACCACTGCATGACGCTGCAGGGAAGAGGAAAGTTTAACATAGCTACCACCTTGCATCTTACCAGTTATACTTCTCACTACAGGTTAGGAGAGCAAGAAACTGCTACTGGATTTTAAGAGTTTTCCTTATTATGAGGTCAGATTAACCTCATCTTACAGCTTTTCTCAACCAGAAGTAGACTATTAACATAATAGCATAAAAAAAAAGGGGGCAGCACTTGAAAGCAACAGTATTAGAGCTGCTTTGGATTGTGAGGACTCAGGCCAGGCATGGTGGGTCTACTCATTAGTTCGTGGAGGGCACATCATGTGTTCAGTCAGCTGTTGGTAGTCACAAGGGGGAGGGGGGAAAAGAAAAAGACAAGTATACTTGTTCTTCCTGAATAAGTACAGCAATGAAGCCTTGATTATTTAACAAGGAATATTCAAATTGCTCCACCCACTTTAACCTCAAATACAGCTACTGAGAGAACAGGGTACACTGACTCCAGCAGCCTGGCTCTACTGGAAGCACAGCAAGGCTGCAGCTTCTATCATACACTACTGGTACCACCAGAGCCCGTGAACACGGCAGAGCCACGAGTAAGCCTTTAAATCATAACCAGCTGTTAGTTGGCTACGTACAATTCCCCCAGTCCCAATTCCCACACTGAAATGCAGAGTGCTAGGCACAGGACATCTGGCTGGCCAGTGGCAAGCACTGAAACCTTTAAAGCTTCCATATTGGCAACTGTCACACAAAGAACAGCTTGCTTACCATTGGGAGGACTTTTTTCTGCCATGTGTTCTCAGTTTACATGTGAAAAAAACTCATACGCAGATATCACAACAGCTCTGCTTTCCAGCAAATATTTTTAGTTTTCAGGGAGATAACACTGAGGACTGCAGCTTTGACTCAATGGGTTTGGAGTTACTGGGTAAGACATTTTGATGCTGAGGTTATCTGTCACACTTCAGATTAAGACAGCCTTTTCACAGCTGTTGTGCTACTAACACAATCCCTCTATTCACAGCAAAGACAGCGCAGTTGCCTTAAGTACAACAATTAGGTATTTCCATATTTATTGGTCTATATATACCTGGGGACTAATAGCGTATCATCTATCGTTTAATTTACCTTATTACACACTCGTCACCAAAAGCACTTCTAACATCCACTCTAATACTCCTTGGAACTGACTCAGGCTTTACACGCGCTGAGCGCCGCTTTCGCAATAACTGCCAGCCTCTTCGGCCGCCTGTTTTGTCACGTTAATCGCTCCCAGGGCGGCCGGCTCACCGTAAAAGCAATGCCCACCGACCACCCCGGGCAGCGCCTCACCGCCCGGCGCTCAGGCCCCCTGCGCCCCCC
>VZSC01012183.1:38429-55444 GCA_013398225.1 Steatornis caripensis | reverse complement strand
AAGGAGACTCCACAGCCTCTCTGGGCAGCCTGGGCCAGGGCTCGGGCACCCTCACGCCAAGCAAGTTCTTCCTCACGCTCAGGGGGAACTGCCTGGGCTCCAGTTTGTGCCCGGTGCCCCTCGTCCTGGCGCTGGGCACCACCAAAAAGAGCCTGGCCCCGTCCCCTGGACACCCGCCCTTTAGATACCGATGAGCACTGCTGAGATCCCCTCCCGGCCTTCTCCTCCCCAGGCTGAACAGCCCCAGGGCTCTCAGCCTCTCCTCACAGCACAGATGCCCCACTCCCCTTACTGCCCTCCGCTGGGCTCTCCCCAGCCGTTCCCCGTCTCTCCTGAACTGGGGAGCCCAGCACTGGACCCATCCCGCAGATGTGCCCTCCCCAGGGCAGAGCAGAGGGGCAGGATCCCCTCCCTCGACCTGCTGCCCATGCTCTTCTCAGTGCATCCCAGGACACCCTTGGCCTTCCTGACCACAAGGGCACGTCCCAGGAGTATTTGCACTGGCCTCCTTCTTGCTTGCTGGCCAAGTCAGGGTCCCATGGCCTGCTCGCTCCCCAGTCACTGTAGAAAACGCACAAGAGAAATCACAAAAGCAGTTGTCCAAGATTCTCATTTGCATGAGTTACAGTGACTGTGCTGGCTTGGGAACTGGGATAAGGGGAACTTGAAAGAGTCATCAGAAGTCTCCCATACCTGTTCTTGCACATGGACCACACTACAATTTGTATTAATGAAAAATATTGTAAAAGAGCTATTTTTTAAAATAAAGTAGTTCTCTATCAGCTTGTACTTTAAGGGGGGCACCCACCTAAAAGTGGATTGGGACTGCATGGAGTTTGCACTGGACACGTTAAGTCATTTAAACAGCAGCGCACTGATCAGTCTGTTCTTTTGGAACAGGTGAAAGGGGAGGAAGAGGAGGAGAACACCTTGGAAGTGAGAGAGACCAAAGTTAAGGGCAAAAGGTGAGTGTCACCCTCTAAGGTTGTGCACTGGGTTCTACTGTCATCCTCAGGGTGGAGCAGAAATACTACCTCAGTCCCACATACCTGGAGATGCTCACTTAGAGTCTTTTGTTCCTCTGTACTCAGGCTGCATCCTGGTGTGCTGCAGAGCTGGGGAGTACAGCTTGCACAAGCAGCCAAACCCAATTCCTGCTGCCCCAGAGACCCTAGTAGAAGTCAGTCCTCTCCCTCAGATGCTCTTTCTGTGGAAGACAGCACATGCAGTTTTAGATCTCCACACTGAACCTAACACAAACAGTCCATAGCTGCTTCTCACAGCCACCCAAGGCTGCTAGTGAGGGGAGAGCCCTATAAGGAAGGGAATCGTTCTCTTAAATGCAACTCAGCTGCTTTCAAGGGGGCTCAGCTGTGCTCAGTCTCTTGTACTCAGTGCCTTAGGTAGTGTCCTGTTCCTTCATTAAGGGACATCAGGTAAGAGAAGCATTATAGCTACAATCATGCTTTCAGCATTGCTCCCTTTTGGAGCCCGAAATGATCGGCAGTGGTGATTCCAGAGAGATTGTAAGTGCTCTTTGGCTGCATCCGGCAAGCTCTGCTCTTGGTCTGCCATGTATTGTGCTGGATATTGCGGCCCAGTATGGGTTGTTGCCTGCTACAGGGAGAGAGAATGCTGTCTTTTGCCCAAGGCTCTGCACTGCCGAGTTTGGGATATTGTGCGTGTGCTGCAAGACTGGGCAGGCAGGTACTTTCTGAGCCAAGAGAGCTGAGAGATTAAAGGGTGCTTGTAAAGTGGGTCAGAAGCACGGTGCTGCTGGGTTTCAAAGAGCGGTAGCTGTAGAGTTAAATTGACAAGGTGGACCAGGGTTTCTGACGTAGCTGGAGGCCTTGTGCGATCCTGCTCTTGGGCCACCAGGCGTGACTTGAAGCCCATTCTCTTCTGTCATCACCTTGATCCATTCAGTGCATCCCGACAGGCTTGGTGAAATCTCATTTCTTTCTGTAGTACCTCAGTCCAAACCATGCTCATTTTCTGGCCCTTCAATAGTTTCAAATCCCATGGGCAAAAAGCTGAGAATGAACAGACTTGGTGGGAACAGGTGCTTTGAGATGCTTGTGATTTGCCTTCCAGACATTTGCACACGCTTCTTCCGATTCAAATCATTCTTGTCATCTGGAGAAGAATGAAAAAAACCCTGCTGAAGCATGCTTTGTAAATGCAGAACTGGGAAGGGAGGCGTGTCACTATTCCCCTTCCAGTATGGGACCCAAGTGTCTGTGTGAAGCAAAGACTGTAGTTGTGCCTGGACACAGTTCACCCTGTGTTGCCTCCTGTCCTGCTTCCCCAGTCCAGAGTAAGCATACCCTCTGGGACAAGACATCTGTACACCTTGGGAGGAGCACATAAAATATTTGCCCTGATCACATGCAGTATATGTGATACGTGGGCTCCCATCCACAGAGGATGTTGGAGGGGGGGGATCTGATTTCTCTCTCAGGGGAGATCTCACATGACTTACCTGTTCTTCTTTCTTCCAGTGGAAAATTCTTCTCTGTGAAGCTGCCGTCTCCTTTGGCACCAGGAGCCAAGGTCCGTGTATCTGTCGAAATGGTTTTCACGCACGTCCTGCAGCCCTACCCCACCCATATCACCCAAAGCGAGAAGCAGTTTGTGGTCTTTGAAGGCAATCACTATTTCTACTCACCGTACTTCGCCAAGACCCAAACGACCCGGGTCAAACTGGCTTCTAGGAACGTGGAGAGTTACACCAAGCTGGGCAACCCTTCCCGCACTGAAGACATGATTGAATATGGCCCCTTCAAGGACATTCCTCCATACAGCCAGGTAAATGTCTGTGCAAAGAGGTGGTGGTTCTGCAGAGAGCATCTCGCAAACACGGCACCTGCGTCTCAGAGAGCGGGAAGAGGAGGCTTTCCTGTAAGAATTGCAGGTAAAGCCTGAGTTAGCCTGCGTGCAGGCTAGGGATGTGTGCTCCAGTAAGGTGCTCTAGTACAGATGTGATTGCTGGCCACTGCTTGGTGTCCATAGAGTAAACCAAGCAAGTTTCTGCATGGTTGTGGCAGGGATGTGTTTGCAATGGGGAAGACTGCGTCTCTAGCCCCGTCACCGTTGTGACTCTGCCAGATGTGCAGAGCATGACCTGTGATTACGCCCCAGGTACCCAGCGCCCTGTGTGAAGTGGGCTGGGCTGGATCAAACCTTCCCATACAGACAGCTTCACCCCTGCAGAGTTGTTCAAGGAGGTTTCTCTGTGGTACGTGGAGACGGATAATTGTAAGGAGAGGTCGCGCCTTACTTTAGGTCTAATAGTGTATCTTTTCTCCTTATTAGGACACTCTGAAGGTACACTATGAAAATAACAGTCCATTCCTGACCATCACCAGTATGACCCGAGTCATCGAGGTGTCTCACTGGGGAAACATTGCAGTTGAAGAGACGGTTGATTTAAAGCACACAGGAGCAGTGCTGAAAGGGCCTTTCTCCAGATATGACTACCAGAGACAGCCAGACAGTGGGATCTCTTCTGTCAAGTCTTTTAAGGTTGACATTTTGCCTTTTTTTTTTTTTTACTGGGGCTTCCCCCTTTGTTAGATCCCCAGAGGGAAAAAAGAAATACAGTTGTCCTTTTCCTTGGTAACCATACTCAGGTAATAGAATATTGAAGGTCTGATCTATTTCCAGAGAAGGCTCATGCTATGAGGAAAGGAATGGCTTTTTGAGGTAGAATTAGGAGGTTATATGCTTTATTGCATCTGTTGGCCAAACAAACTGCGTATACCAGGGCATGTAGTGTTTCTGCATGCTCCCAACCCTCCAACTCAGGGACCCTCTAAAACTCTTAATCCCTGTGCTGATAGCTCTGCTTTCCCGTTTTGCACTGTGCAAGGGCCATTCATTCTGTCCCCACCCTCTTATTTTGAGTTGTCACATGCTGTGACATGTCGCATGCTCATCATGTTGAACAGTACCAATTGGAAACTCACCCATCCATTCCTTGGTCACAAAGCACTCAACAAGAATTAAAGCTGTGGCTCTGCTAGCCACACGTGAAAAGTATTATGTGTTTTCATCTGAACCAAAACCTTTCTTGCTGCTGGAAGCCGCCAGGATTGATTGTTGTAATTCTCTGAGGTGGTGCAGCCAAACAGAAATCTCATTTTGCTGAGCGTAAAGCCAGCAAGCTCAGTGAGCTAGGGCAGCAGGTTGGAGTGAAAAGGGAATTGCTGTCCTGGTGGGCATGATGAGATCCCTTGCTGTCTGAGATATTTGAAACTGGGCTGGAGAAAGCACGTTCGTTTAGAGGCCAAGTGATGTTAGTGCTGGCAGTCACTTCTGTGGCTGATTGCTTGTAATAGCGCAATTTTACCACTCAGTGCAACTGAATGGCTGTTTTGTCATCTCTCACGTGGGAGCGCAGTTTCTCGACGCTTAACGGCCATTATTGGTTTGGCCAATTTCACTGGCAATAACTCCGAGCCAATGCACTGGCTGTTGCTTCTCTCCATACAGACCATTCTCCCTGCTGCTGCTCAGGATGTCTATTACCGAGATGAAATCGGAAACATCTCCACCAGCCACCTCCTTGTCCTGGATGACTCTGTGGAGATGGAGATCCGTCCCCGCTTCCCACTTTTTGGGGGATGGAAAACCCATTACATCATCGGCTATAACCTGCCAAGCTACGAATACCTCTACAATCTCGGTGGGTCGCACGGGGGAAGGGAATAGGAAACCTTCTTCTCCTCTGTGTTGAAAGGTGGTTGCCATACAGTAAGGAATTCAAAGCTGTGGTATGCTGCACCTTAGCAACAACAGTTGCTAGCTATTATTTCTAGCATATGCAAATCCACCTTTTTTTCCTGTTCTTCCTTCAGATTTTTGTAGACATCTGCTTAAAATATACTCGAGTGAGCTAGTGCCCCCTGCTGCACAATGTACCCATCCAAATTCTGCTCTTGCTTCTCTTAGGAGCTGAGCTTCAAGGTTGCCCCTTGTTCTCTGAGGAATTGTAACCACCCTCTGGTCTGCACTCTCTTAGGTGATCAGTATGCCTTGAAAATGAGGTTTGTCGACCACGTGTTTGATGAGCAAGTTACGGACTCTCTGACTGTCAAGATTGTCCTGCCAGAAGGTGCCAAGTAAGTGTTATTACTCCTGGCTTGTTACTGCAGATGATGCTGTGTTGGTGGCAGTTCTCCAGCCTGCTTGAATGACCGGAGGACAGTGAAACAAAACCACAACTCTGCATGTGGAGGAGACCTTGGAACACAGCTTCGCTTTCTTTTAAAGTGTTGTTTAAACTGCGTAATTGGCCTTGTGCTAGAGGCCACAGTTGGCCAGCCGAGTCCCAGGTTACATCATCTGAAACTCTGTAAAGTCACGTGGGACTTTCTGGCTTTATTCACAGGAGTATCCATGTGGACAGCCCCTATGAAATCAATCGTGCTTCAGATGAGCTTCACTATACTTATCTGGACACTTTTGGACGTCCAGTTATCGTGGCACACAAGAGCAACCTGGTGGAGCAGCACATCCAGGACATCGTGGTGAGTGTGGCCTCTGCACAGTTTGCCTGAGCAGTTGTGCTTCCTCTGTCTTCAGCAGCGCAGTCGAAACATCCGTATCGAGTTCCAGAAATACATACTTGCTGGGCCACATGGCCAGTTCCGCTGCTGCCCGAGGAGAGGAGTTCTCTCTTGCAGTAACACAGGTCACTCCTCAGTGTTTCAAACTTCTCTTCTAGGTTCATTACACCTTCAACAAAATCTTGATGCTGCAGGAGCCTCTGTTGGTGGTTGGAGCTTTTTACATCTTGTTCTTCACTGTGATCATCTACGTGAGGCTGGATTTCTCCATCACCAAGGTGCTGTACGATGAACCCTGTCAGGGCATTGCCAGCTTACTCAGCTCATGGAGATTTTCCGTACCAGTAATTCCTGCTGAATATTCCTGCTGAATATTCCTGCTGAATATTCCTGCTGATCGGATATCTTAGTAGATGTTTAAATGGAGCCCTGCTTTTATGCTACCTGAGCATTGATAGTCCTGCAGGGTTTGAACTGGTGTGCTAAGGCTAATGTGAGTTTTTGTGGTGAGTAATGTGAGTTTTCTGGGTGAAAATGAATCCATCCCTGAGAGGCAGAGATGTCTGCAATTCTCCTTCTGCAACATTTTAACTTACTTTTTCTTAAGCTATTTGTTGGGCTAGGCTAAATACTGAAAGGTACTTGCCCTAGTCAGTGCTTGTACCAGTCGCGTAATTACTGTCAGTTGACTTAATTGCAGAGGGGGCAGTTTCTGTAACGGTCCTGTGGCAGACTGCAAGCATGGCTTGATGCAGATCAGAGATACGACTGCTTTGATCTTCCCTTCTGTCCTCTTGCAGGATCCGGCTGCTGAAGCTAGGATGAAGGTTGCCTGCATCACAGAGCAAGTGCTTACTCTGGTGAACAAGAGACTTGGCCTGTACCGTCACTTTGACGAAGCAGTGAATAAATACAAGCAGTCACGAGACATCTCCACCCTGAACAGCGGCAAAAAGGCTTTGGAGACGGAGCATAAGGCCCTGACAAATGAAATAGCCTCTCTGCAGTCTAAACTGAAGACAGAAGGCTCTGACTTGTGTGATAAAGTAAGAAATTCTAATTTTTTTTTAAGCTTTCCTATTCTTGGCTCTATCAAGTATTCTAGGTGAGTTTTAATTTGGGGTTTAGTTTGTGCAGTGTGTATTTTTTTTTAATCTGAAAATGGCTCGATCTCTGCCAAGGGGTGTGAAGATGAGTTTATTCTTTTTGCAGTAATCTTGGTTATGCAGCCCTGTAAGTGTTGCTGGTAAACAGCTGCTTGTGCTGTTTCTTAAACAGCCCTTGAACCAGCTGCACGAGTACAGATTAATGCTTTTGTAACACAATCATAATGCTTCTCACTGAGCTCATGGCAGTGACGCTTAGGCAAAAATGGAAACTATAAACACATTATCAGTTCCGACTTTACTATTGACACCAGCCAAACCAGAATCTTCTCCCCCATCACTTATTTTCTTGCACATGTGAATTTGATGCTGACAGAATTTCGGTAATACAATGCTCCTCAGGGGGGATTTCACTGTACCGTGTTGAAAGCCATGGCACAGTGAGCACACACCCACTGTCCTTTCCTCCCTCCACTGTATTTCCACACTTACCTGGAACAGCACTTCACCTCAGGTGACAGACGCTTTAGTCTCTAAGGTCCATTCAGCGAACAGCCACCTTGCTTAATCTGTTTTTAACTCAAAGAGTAGCTCTGTTGTTACAGACCTACTTCTGACACACCATTAACATTAACTGTAGGGACACAGCTTCCAGCTGTCATAGTTGTGATTTAGCTTGAAGTCTTTAAAATCTGTCATTAAATGCTCTTTAACAGTCACCTGCCGGTATGGCTCCCAAGTCGTCGAAGCCCCTTTATCTGCACTGCGTAATTATCCATTCGTGAAATTTTCCTCATAACGTGATGCCAAAGAGAGGTGATGGCTCAGGAGGCAATATTCAGGCACTGGCAATGTTTCCACTTAGCACTGACTTCATCTTTTTGCTCCAGCTTTACCACCTCTTCTGTTCCAGCTTCATTGTAGGGATGTTTGTGTCTCCTCTAATACTGCCTTTGTTTCTCACTCCCATAAGGTGAGTGAGATTCAGAAGCTTGATGGCCAAGTCAAGGAGCTCGTTCTGAAGTCCTCTGTTGAGGCTGAGCGGCTGGTAGCTGGCAAGCTCAAGAAGGACACATACATCGAGAACGAGAAGATGCATTCCAACAAGCGCCAGGACCTGGTCACCAAAATCGACAACATCCTTGATGCGCTGTAACTTTGGTGTAGCAGCTGGGTGGAGGGGAGCAACATGAAGGGAGATGAGAAGCCTGGGAGTGGACACTCTTTGAGCCAAAACTCTCCCAGCAAAATTAGGGGAAAAGTTGATGTGAAATGTCCAAAAGTACATTTTGTTTTCAGATTTTTCTGTAGAGCCTGTCTGCTCAGCAACGTGTGCTGTGCAAGGGACCACACCATCATGCTGTTTGGCTGAGTAACAGGGTTTCTGTACCAGAGGTGAGGCTCAGCCAGGTTGTAAAACAAATCTCCTGCTTTTGGTTTTCCCTGCATAGAGGTGCCCTGACTAAATGCACTCAAACAGCCAGGCTGAGCACAGGCATGCTCATAGCAAATCTGAATGTCACATCTCCAGAAAGAATAAAAGACACCTTTGTTCTACTTTGAAATAAAAGCACCACTGTCTCGCGTTTTTGTGTTGTGTGGGGGTGGGGGGAGGCAGAGGCGCTGGTGCAGAGGTTCTGGGTGGTCTATACTGCCTGTGGCCAGGCAGTGCCTTCCCTCCGGAGCAGAGTGCAGCCCTGGCTGCTCCCACCTCCCATCAGCTGTGTTCCTTGAAGGCAGAGCTCTGCCACCCTGCAAGGCCCTGGCCCAAGGAGTGAAGAAAGCCAAGCCCTTACTCCCTAGGGACATGCACGCACCTGCAACCTTACAGGGAGAAAACACAACGCCCCCGCTCCTGCTAGCCTCTTGCTTCGTGCCACATACTTTCCTGCTGCATGTGGCAACAGTCCCTGCGTCCCTTGTGCTGCCTCAGTGGGCCCTTGCTCGCACCCGGGTACCCTGGGGTGTGTCTGCAATTCCCCGATAATTGCAGTCTTGTAATAATTGATTTTTTCATGTGCCTCTCTGTTTCAGCGCACTGCTGAACACACCAGAGCTGGCTGCAGGGACTGGAATATAGGTCTCCTCTGCACAGCTTAGCTGTTTATCAAAGCTGTTTGAGGTCCCCATACAGAAAGGACCAGAAAAGCATAGAACGGAGTGTTTGCCTCTGCCGCCTTTCTCGCTGGGGCCGTGCCCTGTGGGTGGAGGCAGCCGCCTGCGTGTGGATGTTTCTGCAGGGCGGGGGTGGTCAAGTGGAGCGCAGCCCTCTCTGTGGGGCATCCATGGCCACTCGCAGGCAGCACGCTTGGCAGGAGAGCTGGAGGCTGCTTACAAACTGGGCAAGAGCATGGCTACACCACAGAGCAATCAGAGCCACCCGCCAAGGATGGTGGTGCCAAAAGTGGCTGTGCTGGGGGGTGGAGGCGTGCCACGGTTCCTGCGCTGGCTCCGCACAAGGCTTGTGGCAAATGTAGCCCCTGTGGCCCGGCACTGCCTGCAAGCCCTGTGCCTGGACCCACGCAAGTAGCTGGACGCCTTCCAGCCCACGCCAGGCAGCCGCGCTGCCTGTCCCTCTGTCCCGGGCCCACCTAACTGAGGCGTCTGTCACAGACACGCTGGCCCTGCTGCTTGCTCCTCCTCTTGTCTTGGATAAAAGTTGTCCTTGCCCCCTGCTGGGGTGCCTTTCCCTTTTTAGGGGTTGCAGTTGGTAGGACAGCCCTCTGCCCCAGGCCACGCAGCTTCCAAAGTGAGTTTGTTAGTCTGGAGTGTTTTGCTGCAAGCCTGAGCCCAGGCACCCACCACGCTGCCCTGTGCCAGCTCCCCCCCACGCCCATGAACCTCACCCTGCAGTGAGGTGGGCAAGCCTAGCTCCCCTGCCTCCCTGCACCCTGAAACCGCAAGGCCTGCCTGACCAGGGTGGGGATGACCAACAGCTGAAATCAAATAAATCATAGTGAACCGTGGGGCCAAAACACACGGGGTGCACAGGACTCAGGGAGGTGCCAGGGGCATCCAAATCCAGACAGGGGCTGCCTGTTGCACCTGGGGCAATGCCATCAGGTCCAGGGGAGGAGAAGAGGGATCAGACTGATGATCCTGAGATGTCCTTAGCTTTCCAGTCCCCCAGCAGAGGAGAGGCAGTGCCACACTTCTTTCCCCACACCCCACCTCTGTCTGGCTACTCTGGCGCGAGGGTACAGTGGAGCTCATCGTGCCCATCACATCAAAGCCCCTGGGGTTAATGGTGCACCTCAATGTCTTTCCCTCCCTATCCTGAGGTGTTCTGCTCGATCAGCTTACACCTCAGCCCTCACCACTGCTGGGCGGCTTCAGATCCCGCTTGTTAATGGAAGCCATGGCTGCATGGACAGCAGCTATAAACAGGCTGGATGAATGCAGCCAGCCCCGGCAAAAAAGGCCTCTGGTCCCTGAGGAAAGCTGCCCCAGTTCCAGAGGCTGAGAATAAAACAGCCACTGCAAGAAGAGATGCTCTGCTCCCCTCCCCACACCTCCCTTCTGCCGCAGCCTCCCACAACGCGCACCCTGAGCCCACTCTGCCCCCAACACTGCTCCTTCGGGGCTGGCTCAAGGCAATTCAGGGTGAGCGGCCCAGGGATGTCCCCGCTCTGGGGCTCAGCACGAGTCCTTGGGGTGGGCAGGAGACCCCTGGGGAGACAGGCCCTGGCTCCTGCACGCTCTTCAACTGGGTGACAAAGTAGGACGGAGACATTCCCCAAGGTGAGCTTCATCCCCCAGAGGCGTCTCCAGCCTTTGTACCTGCTCCCCTGTGCAAGCAGCGCCCAGAGCTGCTGGGGAGGCACAGCAAGGAGGCATCCCACACCCCAAAGCGTGCAGCATCCCCGCCAAGCCCCACAAAAGGACTAGCTGGGCCTCCACAACCCGTGGCAACAGCCCACAGCAGCACATACATCAAGGAACCCCTTCCACAAACACACAGCAGAGGAGCGACCTAGAAACCAGAACAATTTCTGGCTTCCTGCAAATTTCCTTCTGAGAATAAACTAGAAAAGGAGGAGAAAACACCACAGCACCTACCAGGAGCTCAGGGTCTGCAGGAGCTGGGGGAGAAGCAGAGCAACAACACCTGGTGGCAGCAAATGGTTCAATTAGGGCTGTAGCTGTTTGTCTCCGCCAAATTTAAAGGGAGCAGCCTCCAATCCATGGGGTGGGGGAAAAATTGGGAGGGCTGTTGGGCCAGAAAGGCATTCAGCTGTCCACCTCCTGCCATCCTCCCGCTCAGCTCCGAGGGGATCTGATTTCAAAATCTCTCTTGTGGCTGTGTTTTACAAACCATAAATTTATCCAAGGAGGTTTCAAAATGATCTCCCTGCTCAGCCCCTTGCCAGATGTGTGTCCCAAGGCGCCCACTGAGGATGGACTTGCCAGGATGGAGCTGCTGCAGGGCAGCCTGAAAGAGTCCCCATCGGCAGAGCCATCGGGGAGCTCAGTCTCTCCCCCATGAGTCCCGGGCTGTGCTTGCTTTGCTCCCGCAGCTGCTGCATCCTTCAGCCAGTGTCACCGTGCTGGCCTCTGCCGCCAGGGCCAGCCACGGCGGGCCTTGCTGGCACCATTTTTGGCTGGCTTTGAGATCCCCCTGAGCTCCAGCAGCTGCTTTCCAAGGATATCCCTCATTTCTTCCAGGCCTGGCAGCTCATCAAGTGTGAGCAGCCGGAGCCAGCAGGTTCCCGAAGCATTGCAGCCAGCACTGGGCAGGGATGGAGGCACGGCCACCAGGGAACCCAGGCACGACAGCTCCTCTTCCCTCGGCTGTGCTTGTGGCCATCTAACGTGAGACCTGCGGGCAGGGGCAATCACGAGCTGATGGAGAGGACAACCTCCATCCTCCTCCTGCCTCCGCAAACAGCAAGACCTTCAAGAGAAGGCCGAGCGCTGCAAAAGGACCGGGCTTTGTCTCTGCTGCTCTGCACAGAAGCTTTTCCGGGCTAGGAAGTTCACTTGGGATCTTGTTCAGAAAAAATAGTCTGGGGATGCCATGAGGAGTTGGGAGGCATCTGCCAGGGGAAATGCAGAGCAGCAGAAGGAAAAGAAAAAGGAAGGCTCGGATAAAGGAGCACTTGAGACCCTCCAGCAGATTAACATCTCACGGGTAATTAAAGCTGTGCCCTGCTGGGACTCCGTGGTCGGTTTTGCTCCTGGGCAGAGTTCGGAACTGAAAGGTTGGAAGGGCTGAAATTTGCCTCCACAGCAAAGGGAACAAAATGAAAAGAGAAGGGGGAGAAAAAAAAAGTATATGTAGAAGAAGGAAAAGGAAACCACACAAATGCAAGATTTGGCGGTGAAAGCGAGCAGCCATGATTTCAGGTCCCAGCTCAGCGCAGCCACCTGCCTTGCATGGGGTGGCACACAGCACCCCCCACCACTCCCCCTGCGCCCCGCAGCTCCCCGTCTCACCAGGACGCTATCCATACCCCAGTCTTCTCCTGGGCATCCCAGGCAGCCAGAAAACAACTTCTCCCTCTTGCACTTCTCACCGACAGTCCTCGAAGGGAAACTACAGAACTGAAGACATGCCGGGGAGGGCCAGCCACCCTGCAGTGGATGCTCAGACTCAGGGCTGGAGGGAAAATCGGGTTTTATAGCCAAGCGCAGCCCAACTCCCACCCGCACCCTCGTGTCCTAGCCAGCCCCCCACGCACCTCCGCGGGTCGCGATAGCCCAGTACCGCTTCTGCACCACCCACTATGTGTCCCCCTTCCCGTGCTGACGCCTCCCCTCTGCTCCACAGGAACCAACCGCCTTCTTTTTTTTTTTAATCCAACAAAATAAGAATCATTGGGCTTAACTCGGAGAAATCCTTGAGGTCTGTGGTCGGCCTTCATGGGTGCCACGTCTCCGTATGCCCCGAGGACGCACAACCAAAAGCACACCCCGATTAGCACAGCCGACCCGACGCCACCACCTCGCAGGGCGGCTGGGAGAGCCGGGGCACCAGCCGAGTGCCATGCAAGCAGCCGCACGTTCATGCTGCCTGCTGAGCTACAGCCTCGGGGGGCGCACACCCGCGTGCACACCTGCACGCACCCCTCGCACCAGCACAGGGCTTTTTGGAGAGCTCCCAGGTTAAGCAGCATCCGTGGTCCGTCACCCTTCACCTACTCACGGACCAGCACCAGCGCGCAGTGCCTTGGGTACCCCAGCCCCATGGCAGACCTGGCAGCCAGGCTCCACAGATGGATAGACAGACCGCCCTGCGTGCGTGCTCTTTCACCACTTCCCTCCTGCTGTCCCCAGCAGGGCTGCCCAGCTCCCAGTCCACCCAGCCCAGAGGCTGCTCAGCACCGTCTGGTGGCTGTGGCCCCGTGGCCCAGGGGGCATCCAACTGGTTTGGGGCCACCAGGCTGCTGGCTGGCAGAGGGGCGCTGGGGTCTCTCACACCTCCTCTCACAGCTCCTGTTCCTTCACCAGTGCAGGGCAGGCTGTGTCCTGGAGGACCAGGTCCCAGGGGGTGGCAGTGCCCAGAGGACCACGTCCCAGCAGGCTGCAGTGCCAGGAGGGATGGGATAAGGTCCCCATGGTGCTGGTGGGACCCATGGGGCTCGCGGTGCCGCCATGGCACCTCACCGCCCCCGCNAGGGATCCAGGCGGTGTGGGAGATACTGAACAACCAGGCTTCTCTGGCAACGCAGGCAAGGCCGGACCAGCTGACAGCAACGACGAGGGGAGCTTTGTTGGGCAGCCATGGCGAAGCACCTTCTCGCAGCCCAGAGCTCTCCCGTCACAGCCAAAGCTTTGCTGGTGGGAAACACCAGCAAACGCAGCCTGGGCAGGGACCCACCGGAGGTGTGCAGCACTGTGTCAGGCAGCAAGCGCTGCTAACGTTAGCGTTCAGGCTGGTACAGAGGGGCAGGGCCCCCACCTGCAGAGGGGGGAGGACTGGCGGGACAGGGATTGGCAAGGGCGATGAATGCGCTCCAGGCAAACCCGTCGCTCCTCCTCATCCAATTTGTCTTCGAGGCTGACATGAGAGAAAACCCCAAATGACAGCGCCTGCCCGGCACAGTTTTACCACAGTATCCTGAAAAAGGCATCTGGCGAGCTGATAGTGCAGGGGGGCTCCGGGCGGGAGCCCCTGCCGGAAGCGGAGCACTGGCGGCGGTTGAAGGGCCGATGCTTCAGTGCGGGCAGCAAACAGGAAATGTCCCCTGGGCCCAGGGAGCTCCTCCAGAGCCGCCCCAGGGTCTCAAGGCATGATCGAGGTGGCCCACCCCACTGGGGCTATGGTGGGCCTGCCAGGACCCCCGTCCTCCTCGCCCAGCCCTGCTGCCATCTTGTGCTGGGCCCCATGTTGTGCCTTTGAGCTGCCTCCTCGTCCAAAGGTGGAGCTGGAGAAGCTCCACTGGGACCACGCGGGCCTCGCCTGTAGTAGCGGGTGAGACCCAGCTTGGATGACTTCGGGGACGTCCCCTGTAGGTGCCACCTGCATGGCTCTGCATGGTGCCCAGCCTGAAGCTCTGCTGCACCAGGGACTCCATGGATGGTGGGGAGCATTCTCCTCCCATGGGGACACCAGGGCTGCACACGGTGGTGCCATGAGATGCAGAGCATTGCTTGGCAAGCAGGGATGTGGCTGCGTTGACCCTACAGCCATGGGCTGGAGAAAGCCGACGTGAGTGAAGACCAACTCAAGAGCATCCAAAGCCTCTGAGTTCAGCATGGCGTGGGACGCTCAGAAGAGAGGACCTCCCTCCTAATGCCTCTGAGAGCACAGGGGTAAGCAGCAGAGAAGCAGCAAGCTCATGGCTAAAGCAGGAGCCAAAGCGTGTGTCACGTTGGGTCCCCCCTCACCGAGAGGAGATGTTGGCCTGGGCACGTCGGCTCTGCCGCCTGCCTCCATGTCATCGTGCCTCTGGTCACCCAGCCCTGTCACATCCTTCTGCTGGGGGACACAACTTGGTCCTCTCTCCCCATCTTTCCCGGTTCCTGGCCATACGAGGCTACTGGGCGGCTGTGCGAGGCTCTGCCCCAGAGCTTGGCATTACGACGAGTCTTTGCTCTCAGCCAGGTACACAAGCAAAAAGGCCCCGGGGCACTTCTCACTCTCTGACTCTTCAACTGGTCTGAACTGGAGTGGTCCAGGGCTTGATGGGCTTGGACCGAAGACCAGAGATGCTGGCTTACCAAATATCCTCCCAGGGTGAAATTTTTGTGCTCATCGCCCATGGAGCAGCATCACAGCAGCAACGATTCAGAGCTGGGACAGGGAAGGCGGTGCTTGGCACCTCTTTGGTAAACCTGCTGTGCAAAGCGAAAAAGGATCTGGTGAAGGAAACAGCAATGAGGAGCTCAGGGCCAGCCCCCAGGGGATGCTGCTCCTAAAAGCCAGGCTGGTGTCGTCAGCCAGAGCCAGCTGCTCGGCATGAGGCCCACAGGCAACTTGCCACCAAAATCCCTGGGTGGATTTTCCTCCAAGGGTCATTTTCCAGCAGGCACCTGGTTCATCTGGCTCCCCCAGGGGCTGTGCAGCAGAAGCACAGCCCTCTTCACTGCAGTGAATGAACACTCATCCCTGTCCCCTCTACCTCTGTTCCCTGCACACCAGTCAGGGCTAGGACAAATCTGTGGCCAGCTGCCGGGAACACACCTCTGCTCCCCACGCCATGCTGCTGCTGCCACCGGGCCCCAGGCAGCCAAGACCACACTTCCCTGCTGCTCGCAGACTGGTGTTTATGCCAATGCAACTTTTTGGTAATCTTCGAGCCCAGGGGAGATCTTACAAGCTGGAGTCATTCCACAGGGGCTGAGGAGGTGGTCCTGAAAGAGCAACTCCACACGGTGTGGGTTAGCACAGTTACCAGGGACAAGGTGTGAGCTCAGGTATGGAGGGTCAAGTGAGTACCAGCACTGGGAGAGGTGAATTACTCAGGTGCTAAAGCTAAAAAGGGAATAATAGAATCAGAGCATCGGAGTGAGCATCCTAACAGAGCTCGCTGCCCTGGAGAAATTGGTCCCTGATAGCAGGGGCTGCTCTTTGGGATATATAAAACCTGGCTTGCATGAAAAGGAGCTGGCGGGACAGAGCTGTGGGATCTGAAGGACTCAGCATCGTCCAGATAAATGGATGAGTGAGCCTCACCCCTGAGCGAGGCTGTGGATCTCCAGCGGGTGGGCGGATGCGAAAACCCCTTTGCTTTATCCCATGCAACAGTCGGAGAGCACCTGGCGAAGGGAACAGTTGCATCACCTCCGCAACCGGCGAGTGCAGAGCACGAGCAGCAGCCAGCTCGCCCCGCAGCAGTCGGACACAGGAGGAGGACGTACATCCCAGGGGTAGCACGAAAGGCTTGCACCCTGCCTGCCCTCCCCGCGCACCCACGTCCCTGCTGGTCCCTGCGCCCCCAGTGCCCCCTGCCTTCGCCGGCACCGGCCACGCCGCGTCCCAGGCCAGTTCTGCCCACAAAATTCGGCGTAGCCTGTGCCTTGGGACATCCCTGTGCCGGAGGAGTAGAGCAGGCAGGAGCTTTTGCTACCCGTGGGACAGCGGGCATCCATGCCACGGCGTTCCTCCGCACGGCAGCTGTACGAACAGGCAACGAATGTACGGGAGGGCAGCACCGAAATCTGCTGTCCTTACTCTTTGCTAATGACTTGCAAGCGGACTTTGATCTGCCATTACCTGCACTCCGCACCCCTGACTGTCCAGCAGATGCGGTGAGGGGGCAAGCGCAGCTGAGGCGGACGGGCGCTGCACGCTCCCACCTCGCAGCTCCCCGCTCCTGCGGGGTTTGCCGTGCCGTGCTCCCAGGCGATCTGTCGCCCACCACCGCCGTTCGTGCCTGCGACCGCCTGCTCCCACGGCGGCCCTGGCCACCTCGCGGCTCGCAGGCAGCACACGCACCGCCTTTGCCACGCTCGGGGGGCCCAAACGCGTGTGCTGCCGCCGGCCCACCCGCCCCGCGCCCGCGCAGCCCGCCAGGAGGGGAGAAGGAACCCAGACCAGAGGGGGCTGAGGCGCAACGTGCCTCTCGCTGGCTTCAGCCAGCCCGGGCGGGGAAAGTCCTTCGTGCCCTTCTTCCCCTTCTTACGGCAGAAAAGGCGGTGCTCGGCGGCGCCGCCCGCAAAAAGAGCCTCGGCGCCCCCCGCCTTGCCCCGGCTCCCGCCGCAGCTCCCCGGGGTGCCGTCCTGCGCCGCCGAGGGTCCCCGCCCGGCTCCCCGCGGCCGCAGCGGGGCTGGTGGCCACCAGGTGTCCCTGCAGGCCCGCGCTTCGCCCCGCCTGGGGCCACCGCGAGTCGTGCGGGGCCGGCCCCGGGGGCAGCCCGAGGCACCTCCCGGGGGGCGCAGCTCGGTCCCCCGCCGC
>VZSC01012183.1:375-38312 GCA_013398225.1 Steatornis caripensis | reverse complement strand
TCCCCCGCCGCTGCCCGCCGTGGTGCGGGGCTCCGAGGAGCTTTGCGGGCTCAGCCGGGTCGGCACGGAGCCAGAGCCCGCGCTCGGCACGCGGAGAGGGACGCGGGAGGGATGCGGGGCAGAAACGGGGGGCACATGGGGCAGAAACGGGGGGGATGCGGGAGGGATGCGGGGCAAAGGTGTGAGCAGGGCAGACACGGCCCTGCTGGAGCGCAGCTCCTGCGCCTACTTCATGAAAGCCTGGTTTGAGGCTGCCTCTTCTCTGACCTAACCTGATGAGGCTTTTGTTTGGGATGATGCCGTGGGCAGGCTTTGAGGGCTGGATACTCCCTTGGGAGAGGCGTACGAAGAGCCCAGGGCACAGCAGGGGACGGGGGGGGGGGAAGGCGATGCGCTGGAGGCTGGCTAGGGACCTGGGCTGCCTCATTCAGGTGAGAAGGAGCGTGCGACCCGCCGGGCACGAACATCGCCTGACAGAGCAGCTGAGAAAGGCGGGCGGAGACAAAAACCACCACGGGGTCACCAAAGGTGATGGAGCAAGGGAGGCCTCCGGGAGGCTCTTGTACCTGCACAGCTGGAAGCCGTGGGGACACGAGGGATCCAGGCGGTGTGGGAGATACTGAACAACCAGGCTTCTCTGGCAACGCAGGCAAGGCCGGACCAGCTGACAGCAACGACGAGGGGAGCTTTGTTGGGCAGCCATGGCGAAGCACCTTCTCGCAGCCCAGAGCTCTCCCGTCACAGCCAAAGCTTTGCTGGTGGGAAACACCAGCAAACGCAGCCTGGGCAGGGACCCACCGGAGGTGTGCAGCACTGTGTCAGGCAGCAAGCGCTGCTAACGTTAGCGTTCAGGCTGGTACAGAGGGGCAGGGCCCCCACCTGCAGAGGGGGGAGGACTGGCGGGACAGGGATTGGCAAGGGCGATGAATGCGCTCCAGGCAAACCCGTCGTCCCTTGCTCTCTGTTCAAAAGCTGTGTGTGGGGGATGCAGGTCTGCAGATGCAGCAATGACCGGAAAAGCAGCATCTACCCCCTTCGCCCCCACAACGCGCTCCAGTATCTGCTTGAGTGCTGTCCGCCTTAGTTTCCTCCCCTCTGACAATCTGACATTAATCTCCTCCACGTCACTGTCCTGGTCACGTTCATTTTTATCACAGTTCCGTTAGTGCCAGGCTGAGCTTTCCGGGCGCTGACAGGGCCCTGCATGCTGTCCTCATGCTGGTGCTGCCAAGCCCCCGCGGTCCCACTGCCACCAGTCTCCCCAGTGGGGCTGCCCCCACCCTTGCCGGTCGGAGCCGCTCACCACATCAGGATACAGAGCAGTGCACCAATTCCGGCCGGGCTTATTTCAGCGCTCTGGTCAACCGCAAGCACGGCGGGTTTCACAAACACGGCATGCCAGCCCCACGCAGCCTAACGGATGCTTTGGCTGCTCTGTGAGACCACACCGACAGCAAGATCCCCCACAGCCTCCCGAAAGCGAGCCCAGCCCAGGTCTGGTGCCTCTGCTCCAGGCCAGCCATCTTGAGGCCGGCGGGGTAAGAAACCTGAAGTGTGTTGAGCCTCTTTGGTTCTCAGCCTGGTTTTACGGCACTTCAGACAGCACGCAACAGGCCATGGGCGAGGCAGAAGCTCCGTGGTGGTTGTCTGCCTTCTCCCGGCAGCTCAGGTGCATCTGCGGCACAGCACAGACCTGCCTCTGCCGGGCACAGCTGTGCGAGCCAGGCCGCTGCAGAGCAGGACGGTGCCAAGCCCATGCATGACCCATGCTGGAGGAGCCGGGCCAGGTGGACGATGGCATGCACTCCAGTTCCCCACCACTTAACGAGTTATCAGGGCTAATAAGCTTTCACAGACGAATAAAGGCTGGTGCTGCATGCTGCAGGGCGAAGCTGTGGCTTCAGCAAGGAGCCGGGGCAATCACTGCAGCTCACTGATGGAACAGCTCCTTACGCTGCAGTAAGGTTTGCCAACCTCCGCAGCTCTGCTGGGGTACGCCTTTCTGCTCAGTTAAACTTGGCCCCCAGTAACTGAGGCTTCAGCAAAAATCTGGTAAGCAGGAGCATGACCGAACCGGCACAAAAGGGCCTGCACACTCTGGGAAACCCCGTGTGCGGGCACAGGCTCCCCCGTGCCTAGGGCCTGCGCGGAGCATTGCCTCACGCCCCAGGGAAGCAGCACCCCACGGGCGATACCCTGCCCACTCCCTGCTGCTGGGGCCGCATCCAGCCCCTCTGTCCCCCAGCTCCCGAGGAGGCCTGGGCCCCCCACCCATGCCCACAAAAGCCATGTTTTTGGGCAGGAGGTGCCACTCAGCAGCTGGCTGCCCGCACCGGTTGCCAGCCCCCTCACGACCACGCTTTCTACAGCTGCACTGTAGAACACAGCCGCCCCTGCGGTGCTGGAGCAGGTCTCTCGGTGGAGAAGCCCTGGGGAGCAGCAACCTGGCAAGGCAGGGGCTTTGTCGCTCCCCAGGTTTTAGCTTCCAATCACTCCTGATTGCAAATAATTTTTTAAAAATTGAAGAAATAACCCTTATGCACCCATTACCTGTTTACCTGCATGCCCCTGCCTTTTCCCAGGCTCTGCTGGTGCCTGCATATATGTCCCACTTCATCACCCCCAGGGTCTCCGGAGCTCCCCGATGGCAGCGATGGCCTTGGGCATCAGAGAGATGCCCTGGGAAAGAGCTGGCTGCTACAGGGGATGCTCCGTGTCACAGCCAGCTCCCCCTGCCCCAAGGTACTGTCAGACTTCTCCAAATTCAATGGTGCGTTTAGTTTTTCTTGAGCCAAATATAATTTATAAAAGCAATAACTGGAGAACAAATATCTGACTGGTGATGCAGGTACCTTCGTACGCCATGAACAGACACGTCCTGGGGCAAAGGACTCAACCCCTTTCTGTAGCCAGGGATGGGCAGCACAGACCCCGAGGGACTCGTGGGGGCTACCTGGGCTGTTGGCCGCAGAGAGGCACTGAGATCCCTCAGCGCCATCACCTCTCCTCTCTCCCCACTGTCACAGGGGGCCCTGCACCACACAAGCACACCCACAGGACCAGCGGTGCTGGGGGGGTCCCGGGACACGCGGGGAGGGTGTCCTGGCAGAGACGGAGCCACAAAGCAGCAGCACCTGCCCCAAGCGCGCCCTGCCTGCAGCAGGAGGCAGAGGCTGCTGAGAGACTCTCCTCTCGCCTGTCATCGGTGCAGCTTCTTCTCTTCAAGGTCCTATTGTGCCCCTGTGAGCACATTTGGAAGCTTTGCCAGACTAATCCTGCCTGGTATCCACCTGCTCCGGACCTGGGAAAACAATGCCAGCCCTTAACTTTGTAATCGCAGCAGGCCGGGGAGCACCCACGCTTTGCTTTGAAGACAGCCCTGCCTGCGCTCATCTGTGGGGCAGGGCTGGGAGCCTCTGTTGTCGTCCCCTGACAGCTCCAGGAGCCATCTCTCACCGCCGGCCCGGTGCAAGAGCGCAGGCGGCGTGGCTCGGCCTGTCATGGTGGGGTGCTGGGACCTCAGTGTCTCCCCCTTCCCCTGCCGCAGCAAAACCCAGCCGGAGGGGAAAGGCTCCTACGAGCCACCGGTGGGCTCGGCCCGTTACCTCCCCCGGAGCCCCAAGAGCCCGTGGCTCCGGAAGGCTTGCGAGGGGCTCTGGGGCTGCTCAGACCTAACCTGCCAACCCAGGTGCTCCTCCGTCCCCCTTCTGCGGGAGGGCAGGGGGGACACAGCGGGGCCTGGCGACAGGGGAGCAGGGCATCCCCGGGGGAGCGCTGCTGCCCTTGCCCCCCACCCTGCGAGGGGCAAGCTGCTGGGGAGCGGTGGGGTGTAATGCAAACAGGAAGGCTGGCAGGGACCCAGCCCTTCCCAGCTGGGACAGGAAAGAGACGCGCCGGGTCGTGCTCACGGCCCGAGCCGGGCACGCTGGCAGCCGCAAGCGGGGACGCCCAAGCAGAGAGCGGAGCCCACCCCAGGGTGCCCGTCCCGCCAGGCTGCTCTCGGGGTCAGCCCATGCCTCTGCGCCCCTCTCGCTGCCCCCCGGGGCCGGTGGCTCCCAGGCGCTCTGGACCTGAAGGCGAGCGTTTGCTGCCGCCCGCCGAGTGGGAGTGCGCCGGGCGCGGGGCCCGGGGGGCTCGGGGCCCCGGGGGGCGCGGATGGGGCTGCAGGGCAGGCGTCCCGACAAACCGAAGAGGCGGCCAGGCTCCCGGGCCCGGGGCCGCAGGGGGGCACCACCGGCCCGCCTCACCCGCGGCCGGGAGGCGGCTGCAGGGAGCGCCCGAGGCTCGGCCCCGGCCCGGCTGTCCCCGGAGCGGCCGGGGCATCGCGCTGCGCAGCGGCACGTTGGGGCTGCTTAAATCCACAGCCTGCTTTCTGACGCGCAGAGCACCCCCCTCCTCCGCCTCCAGCACCCGCGCCCACCCCCGCGGGGGGACGTGTGAGAGGTGGGCGCAGACCCCGCACCGGTGGCGAGGGAGCGGGACCCAGGGGACACGCTACCCCGGCATCTCCATGGGAGGGGGAATCCCACAGCACAGAGACCCCCAGCTTCTGAGGGCTCCTGGTCCTCCTGGGGAGCGAGAGAAGCCTCAGAGCCCTGTGCTGAGCCTCTGCCAGCAGAGACGGCGCCGGCGCTTTGGGGTTCGAACGCTTCAGGGTTCGGTGCCCGCTGTAAGGGGATGGCTGGGTAGCCCGGGCTCATCACCGTCTGGGGATGAGGGCCCATCACAGCCCCACACCGAAACCCACCAAAGCGTGGTGGAGGCAAAACATTGCCGAATGCCCGCTTGAATTAAACCGTGCTGGTTCCCACAGGACCCCAGCCCCCCCCTCCCCGGGGACTGCCTGCCGTTCTGAGTGTAAACGTGCCATGGACAAGACACAGAAAGCCAAGGGAACAGCATGGTGGAGGGTTGAAACAAGTCACACCTGACTAGTAGGAAAAGTAGCTGGAAACCCACAGTGGTTCCTGATTTGGGACTTCAGCACTCTTGGAAAGACCCGATGGATGGGCTGGGGTCTGCTGTATACTTTTCAAGAAAGTGGAGATGGAGGGAGCCTTTTCTGAGAGCTTCGCCAAGCCTTCGCCCAGGCNCATGGTGGAGGGTTGAAACAAGTCACACCTGACTAGTAGGAAAAGTAGCTGGAAACCCACAGCGGTTCCTGATTTGGGACTTCAGCACTCTTGGAAAGACCCGATGGATGGGCTGGGGTCTGCTGTATACTTTTCAAGAAAGTGGAGATGGAGGAAGCCTTTTCTGAGACCTTCGCCAAGCCTTCGCCCAGGCCCTGGCTGCAGCCCTTGCGCACACAGACCACTTGTTTCTCTCACAGTGGGACAACACAGCGTGGCCAAGACGCATCCCAGCAAACACCAAATTACTGCCTAGGCTTGAGCATTGCAGAGACAGGGGAGGAGAAGCAACTGCTTGACCTCCCCCTGTCCCCTCCGCATGGTCTGCGGTGCCGTTGCCAGCCCATGCCGCGGCGGCCACCTTCCACTGCACGGTCAAGCCCAGGCACATCTCCTGTCACTGTGCCGCTTGCCTTTATTTGAAGCGCCCTGCCGCTATCTGCCAGCGACGTGCCTCTGTCAGTGGCGTTATCCCCGCTGTCAGCACCCCGGCTGCCCTGCAGGTGTGAAGACAGGATGGCCCTTTGTGTACGAGCCTTCCCCAGCTGCCCTCATCCCCGGCGCTGGGCTCCCTCCAGCCCTGGCACGTCTCCCCCTGGCTTTTCATCACTACTCCTCTCGCCTGTCACAAAGGGCAGCCCTGTCCTGCATGGGAACGGGAGCCGCAGCAGACCAGCCTGTGCTGCGCAACCAGGGAGGTTGGTCTCCCTGGGGCTGGGCTCCCCATGGAGGGAGGGAAGCAGGGAGCCAGAAGCATCTCCTGGGCAAGCCAGGATGGAGGACAGGTCACATCCCTGGAAAGCAGGCTCACGAGGGTTCCTGCATGCCTCCTGCTGCGGGGACGCCTCCACGCCTCCCACCTGTGGCCACGCAGCCAGGAGAGGAGTGATTTTTGGTGTGCACTGCTCCATTGCCCTGCGCAGGGAGCAGTCGTGCCCCTTGGGTACAGCCCTCCACGGTGCTTCTCAGCGCGGCGAGAAACCTCCTCCTCACAGAGGGGCTGGCTCTTCACTGAGCAGTGTTTAAGAGGCATTTGGGCAATGGCCTTAATAATTTGCTTTAACTTTTGGTTGGCTCTGAAGTGGCCAGACGGTTGGACTAGGTGATTGTAGGTCCCTTCCAACCAAACTATTCTGTGCTCTTCTAATCAGGGCTTTGCAGCTCCAAATGCTCTTACTACCATGAAGGAGCAGGCCTGACCCCCTCCCCTCCTCTGGTTCCTCCTCTTTGCCCTTCTTGCTGTCTCATTTTGAGGAGGACAGCGAGGCATTTGTCATTATGCCCGATGGGGTGTTTGCCTGCAGGAGGCTAGGGATGGTTTGCAAAACAGAGAGAGAAAAAACAGGTTACATCTAAAGCATTTGCAGCTCTTCCTGTAACAGCAAAAATCTGCATGCAGCCCCTGACCTGGCACACGTCGCAGCCCATGTATTTGTTCAGTAGCCTTGAGATTTACACCTGGCCAGCGGGGACGGGTGGGGAGAGCTTCAGTCCCAGCAGAACAGCAGCCAGCGAGCACGCTGCCCTGGCCGCCGGCCCTGCTCCAGGCCAGGGATTTCTCCATGATGGGGATATCCTGCTCCCTCTGCCCCAGGACAGCAGGTGCTGCCCAGTCTCAGCAATCCCTCACTCCTGAGTGCACGCACAGCTCCAGCACGAGCTGCCATGCACGTCCTCCAGACAATGGAAAGGGTCAACTCCTCTGTGCTGCGGGCTCACGACCTTGGGTGCTTTGCAGAGCAGTTTTCCCCTCCCCTACTCCGAGTCCGCAGCACTTGGAGGGAGTGTGAAATCACAGGGATTCAAAAGTTTGGTTTGCATCTCATCGTCCCCGAGTTGAGCAGGACANAACTCCTCTGTGCTGCGGGCTCACGACCTTGGGTGCTTTGCAGAGCAGTTTTCCCCTCCCCTACTCCGAGTCCGCAGCACTTGGAGGGAGTGTGAAATCACAGGGATTCAAAAGTTTGGTTTGCATCTCATCGGCCCCGAGTTGAGCAGGACAGACAGCGTAAATGCCACAGGCTGCAAGGGCAGCTTGCAGGTGAGCTTCCCACACGTGGGATGGAGGTGCACCAGGAGTCCCCAGGACAGCCTCGCGATGCTGCCAGCGCTGCTCAACAAAGCCCGAGAGCAGCCCCGCTCCATGCCCATCCAGTGGCTTCACTCCAGCTGGGTCTGCCAGTGCAAAACGGAGATGTAAAGAAAAGATACCGCTACGTCCTACACCTGCACGGAGCACCAGGGACACATTTAGCCCTTGCGATTTTTGCTGGAAAGCATTGCCCTGGCCTGTTTGCTCACCCTGCGCCGTGCGGTACTGCGCAGCCCCGCTCCGGGATCACAGGCCCAGCAGCGCTCAGGCGAGGAGGGGCAAAGCTGGCACACAATGCNCATCCAGTGGCTTCACTCCAGCTGGGTCTGCCAGTGCAAAACGGAGATGTAAAGAAAAGATACCGCTACGTCCTACACCTGCACGGAGCACCAGGGACACATTTAGCCCTTGCGATTTTTGCTGGAAAGCATTGCCCCGGCCTGTTTGCTCACCCTGCGCCGTGCGGTACTGAGCAGCCCCGCTCCAGGATCACAGGCCCAGCAGTGCTCAGGCGAGGAGGGGCAAAGCTGGCACACAATGCCCAAGAGGCAGCAGGACAAGGGGCACAGGGTTAGGCTGGAGACGGCCTTCTCCATCGTGCCTCCCCCATCTCTGAAAACAAACTAGGCAGCTCACGGTGCTCAGCTCCCTGCTGCATGCTCCGCTTTCCAAAGCTCTTGCCAGACATCCCTGTGTGCCTCCCCTCCTCTGCATGGCCCACGCTGCAAGCACTGGCCCTTCCTGTCCTCTGTCCCACAGATCATTAACTAGCTCCACTCTCTCTCTTTTTATTTTTTTCTTCTTCCCTTTTGAACATATCAGCCTCATGGAATCAAAGAGGCATTTCAGTGACTCAGGCGTTTCCCATTGCCCTATTCCAGCATCCTCTACTCTTAACGCTGAGAGCTTTTCACGTCCTATTTGGAACTGATAGGAAGCCCTTTCATTGTTTCAGTACATGGATATTAACACTGATGAAGGAAATGCTCCATCTGATAACAGAACCGTTGAAAAGAGCACCATTTCCAAACGAGCGGACTCAGAGACAGTGCATTCCTGCGGCTCACACCAGCCCGGCACACTCGCCTCAGGCAGCCCAGCGTGGCCGGACCGGCTCCCCGTTACTCGCAACCCTGCAGGGCTGGGATCTCACATCAGGACCTCCAGAAAACAGGCTCTTCCCTGTCACACGAAATTGCCCAGGTTTATTCTTGAGATCAAACCTGCATCTTCCAGGCTGTGAGGAAAAGCTGCAAGTGCTCTGAGATGCTCTGGCTTGAGTAGGCTGATGGACAACAGGGAGGTCAACCCTCGGCTGGGGGGAACATGTCTTGCTCAGAAAGTCAAGGAAGAAGAGTGTTCCACCTAGGAGGACCTCAACTGGTATTTAAGGTATTCTCTGAGCCGGTGTCAGTTCTACTCACCAGCTTCTAAAGAATTAATTCTGAGAGCCCCTCCTGGGGACAAAGCCTCTAACTGAGCTCAGAAGTTCGAGAAAGCCCCTTGGGGGATGGCTGCAGCTGAGAGCCAAAAGCTCCGTCTCACATCCCAGCGCAGAGTACAGCCACCAGCATTTCCACGGGGCTTCCCGGACCCACCACAGCTCTGTCCTAACGAGGGGCCCCCACAAACTGCACAGGCGGGTGCGCGGCTGCTCTTCCAGCTGTACCCCAAGTCAGGCACCATCCCAGCAAAACACCTCTTTCCAAAGCATTTTGATCATTTCAGGAGTTTCTGCTCTCCCCGAGACCTCTTCAAAGCCAGCTGGGTGTTTTTCTGTCACTCCTGAAAGTCATTTCCTCGTGCTGTGGCTGCCCTAATCAATTAGCCACCTATAAATAGCCTCCCTGATTGCACGGTGACATCCGGAGCGCACTGTCACCGCCAGCTTCCTCCTCTACCCGGGGAGTGGGCTTTTTCCAGAGCGCAGAGGGTGGGTGGGGAGTGCCCCTCTCCCCAGCCCTCTTTAATGCTTCCCACCACCGGGTGACTTTCCGCTCTCTGCCCGTCTCCTCCTGCTCCTGTGCGATGGGACCGATGCTGTTTTCAGCAGTTTGATGCTCTGGTGATACTCAGACCAGCACAGAAAGGTCTCTCTCAGGAGTGCTGCTCTGAACCCCAGCTGAGCTCCCTTCGGAGTGGAGGTTGCTCCTACATGGTCCCTCCAAAAACATCCCAATTCACTAGATAGGCCGAAGCTTTGGGGGTCACTCAGCACAGGGACCACGGGGGAGTCTGCAGCCGAGATCCAGCCCGGCAGTACCTACCCGGGACGAGCCTCCTCCCACGCTGGTGGCACTCCGCGTGTCTCAGGCAGGAGGGCGATGTGCGGCTGTCGCTGCAGGAGAGCCATCGTTAGCTGTCTCTTTCTTCCCCTGTCCAAGTAAAGACAGTTAAAACCCTCGTTAACAACCGAAACATTCATCGAAAGAAACATGGGACCAGAGGGAACGGGGCGATTACGGCCGGCTGGCAGGTGTCCCCGCTTTTGCCATCATTTCCCTCTCCCGGACGATGTGCAAACCCCAGACCTGATGGACCTGTCAGGCTTTTGCTCTGCTCTGGTTCGGTAGACAAGCGATTGAAGGCTTTTCCTTTTGAGTCACTGCGGCAGTCAAGCTTGCTCACGAGTCTGGGAATGCAGGAATTCACATTTTTTAGTGTGCGTGTACAAGTGGAAATTGACGGTCATCTATCAGAATATACATATTATTTATGTTTTTTAAAAGACTCTTTCACTTGGCTCTTGGCTGAGCGGCGCAGCAGGGCTATCCCACAGAAGCAGCTATCTGAGGAGCCAAGAGGCTCAGCAGTTAAAAGATTTCTTCCCTTGTATCTCGCCTCCAAAGGGCCGCCTCTGGCACCACTGGAGGAAGTCACCCAGCGTTTTGTTCTCGTAAACTGCCCCTTTGATCAGCTGTGATTTTAGCGGATCAAACAGCTCTGAGGACGTAACCGCAAGTCCCGGGACACACTATGACGGGCAGGGAAGCGGCGTCTCCAGCACGAGTTGCCAAAGCCCTGGCCATCACAGCCAGGAAAAAGCCCCCCACCCTGACCCAGCCCAAAACCGCCGGTGGGCATCTCCGAATTGCCGTAAGAGCTGGAGCAAAACCCCTGGGGCACAGCTCAACAGCAAGGGTCCTGCCCTGCCAGCGCGCCAGACCGCCGCGCCGGTGCTGTGCTGCCGAACCCCGGGCACGCGGGGGTTTCCTGCACTGCCCTAGCTGGGGCTGACTGCTCCACAGCTGCTTCCTTTCGCCCAGGTCCTTCCCCTCATTTGGGAACTCACGGGGCCCACATACGCGCTGCCTGGGGCGATCCCCATCCCTGAGCAGCGGAACAGCCTGGCGCATCCAGGAACAGCCAGGTTCCCCAGGAACAGTCTGGGGTATCCAACCCCACCACGGATGGGGACGCTGGATGAAAGCCAGCCCCGAGCCTCAGCAAACCATCCACGCTCAGAGAAGGGATTGGGTGGAAAATGAGATCCTCTGGAAATCAGGCTGTACCATACCATTGCATGTTTGACATATGTTTTCCACATATAAAAAGCAAGGGGCAGGAGCTGAGCACACGGTTCCTCAGGCAGGACCTGAGTGGCCCCTACATCTGGTCTCACAATAAAATACTTGAATAGACACCGACCCACCGTGGTCCTTGTGTCTTAAAATCACATTGGTCTGGAAGCAGCCGCTCTACAAAGCCAGCTTTCCAATTGGTTTATGCCACAAAAACGCAGCCCCATGTAGAGTCTCTGCTGGCTAATAAGGGGTTGATCACGTCCCACTCTTTCCCTCCGTTGTAGCACTAACGGGGACTTTTTCTCTACTGGGTCAGCTCTTTGCACACATGTTTTCATGGGCCATGGAAAACCCAGAAAATCTTTGGGACTGGCACAACCTGAGCTTTCGTGACTGTGATGTGCACAGAAAAGCGTGTGTGAGACAGTCAAGTCTCTTGTGCCCCAAAAAAGGGAGCAGGAAGGCTGCTGGTGGGCTGGATGAGACCAGTCAGTGTGGGGGACAGAGCACAGTCTCCCTCCATTCAGCCATCATCCCCTGCACCAAACGAACGCCAGCCTCCACGATCTGCTCAGCCCACACGTCCCGTCTCAGCTACCTTTTGCCAGCTCCCAAGCCGACCGGTGCCCGTGGCTGCCAGCTCACAGCTAGCAAGCTAATCGGGCTGGGTTTGGTGGTTTTCTGAAATCCCAGCTGCTGGAGTCAGGGGAGCTTTGGTTTGGTTGCCATTTATGTATTTTTCCTAAAAACAAGGGTAGCCCTTAGGATTATTGAAAAAATAACCTTTCCGGCTCCACAAAGCAGCAGTCAGACGAAAACAACACCCAAACGTTCATTTTTGTCAAATTTCTTGATTTCTGGTCGTTCACACCAACCCCACGGAGCAGGGNCATTTATGTATTTTTCCTAAAAACAAGGGTAGCCCTTAGGATTATTGAAAAAATAACCTTTCCGGCTCCACAAAGCAGCAGTCAGACGAAAACAACACCCAAAACGTTAATTTTTGTCAAATTTCTTGATTTCTGGTCGTTCACACCAACCCCACAGAGCAGGGATAAGTTGAACCCCTACTGGCGGATGCTCGGGTTGGGCAGGGAAACAGGACGCTGCCCTTGGATAAAACCCTACGCAAGATAAAGGCACACAATGTACGAGCCAGGGGTGGTGCCGGGCCAGGCTGAGTGGCAGCTGGAGGGCACGGCCACTCCATCGGAGGGCTCGCCACGGAGAAGGGTGACCAGAGATGCCGGGCAGGGAGGCTGCGTGCCCCGGGTCTGCCTGCCGCCACGGGCCGGGGCCGAGCCCCAGCAGGCCCTTCGCCTCTCGGCGTGGACCAGCCTTAAGCATATTTCCACACAGCTGGAGGGAAACCCCAGCTGCAGTCCTGAAAAATAACAAATAATAAAAGTGGCTGTGAGCAGCAGCAGGACTGGCAGGAAACATTCCCAGTAGCAGCTGCTTCCTGAGCGCGACATTTATTTGATCCCCTGGCACCATCTGGGCCATGCCCCACTCTTTGTTTTCATTAAGAGTTTAGAAAAACAATTCAGCTTTGACTAATTGCTCTTTAAGGTTCCAGGCTCACCCTTTCTCCTCCCCCTACATTTCCTCCCTCAACCCCTCACCCTCTATCCATGCCCTCCATCCCCTCCAGCCGGCCCTGGGCTCTCCCCTTCCACCCATGCCGCACACCTCCCCTTGTCCCCATGTTTCCAGAGGTACCTGGTGTCTCCCAGCGCCGGGCGAGACACATCTTTGTGTGCTGCCCCGCACGATCATCCTCCTTTGCCTGCGCAGGCAGCACCAGCACAAACACATGCCACGATGCGCCAGGCGAGCCCGGAAATGTCCCGCTGCAGCGATGCGCTGGGTTAGGGCCACGCGCCCCTTGGCAAGGGAGACGAGGCAGACTACTGGCGGGTCTGCAGCACCATCCAGGACCACTGTGCTGCATGCGGACGCCTCCCAGATCCCGTAGGCTGGGAGCTGCTGGTGCCCGAGGGGCCCAGACCCTTCGCACTCCTCTTTCCGCCTCCAGCACCAGCACGCTGATCTGGGGGAAGCAGCCCTGCGACCCAGCCCGGAGAGGGAGGCTGTTTTGTTGAACGTATATTTTCCACCCTGGAATAATCAGAGAGAAAAAATGTCAAGCCTTGATGTGAAATCCTTGCCACACCGGGAGCGGGGTTGTTATTGCACAGGACTTGCGTGTTCCCCCCTCGCCCCCGTGTCCTCACCTGATGGCTTTAGCAGGATTCACAGGGAGGACGAGGAACCGGAGGAATTCCGGCCCCCTAATTACACTTGCTGGGAGGAATTTGCTTTTGCAATATCCCTGCTGAGTTAACCTAACAAGCGTGGAGACAAGCCTTTCTCATTTAATTAGCAGCTCCACCGTGACGCCCCCTCCATGGCACGCACACCCCAGCTCCCCCCTCCTCAAGCATCACGCCAGTATTTGCTCCCTCTCCTCTCACCCTTTGCAATCCTCTGTGAAAGCTCAAAGCACTTTCATGCCTTCCTACTCCCACTTTCCGGTCCTAAAAAGTGTGCTGGTATCGAGGCAGCGGCTCCGTTTCCTCGCTCCTTCCGAACAAGCGCTTCCTGCTCCTTGCTGCCCGCGATTATGTGGAGCTCACGAAGCACTGGGATTTCCTTCCCTGGAAACGCCACCGGCTCGGCTGTGCTCTCCTCTCCTCGGAGGGCTGGGTAACTCGTTACTCCAGCCCTGCAATCTCAGCCGGGAAAGCAGCCGTGCGGGAAACCGCAGCCGCGCTCCCGCTTCCTACAGCAGCAGTTTGGCATAGGGCTGACCCCTCCGTGGGGGGGATCAGCTGGAGGAAAGCTCGCAGTGGAGTTTGGGGGGTTTTTTTCAGCAAGCGCGGCTTGCTGCCGGACTGAGGTGGCAGGGACGCAGGGGCCGCGCTTGCACGGGCTTGCTGCGAGCCGCTTCGGAGCCATCAAGGCCTGTGGGCTGGGCCGGGCTCCAGGGGCTTGGTGAAGCTCACGGGTAGAGCTTGCCTTTCAAACAGGGATCGGTCTGCTTCCAGGTGTGCTGCGAAAGGTACCCAAGGCAGCAGAGAGATCGCTGGTGGGCCAGGCTCAAGCTGGCAGGTTTACGCTCCCCGTGCACGGGCTGCCAAGGAAAAAGCACTGGGGATTTGCAGGCTGAACTGGGCAGACCCTCTCCACGGCAGAGCTGCACTGGAAAAACCCCTGCAGCGAAGAGGCTTGCCCTACGCACCAGCGTGGTTAGACCTGTGCTAGAAAGAAGCAACAGAAAAATAAGTTTTCGGGGCCTAGAGAATGCATGGCACTGCCCTCGTGACGTTTGTCGGGAATACGACATTTTCTCCCGCTGTGAACTGCGGTGCTTCAATTGCTCCGGTTTATGCTCCTGAGCCGTATCGGCACGTGTAAGCGTCAAACGGGAACACCAGGACCCTCTTGCTATCCAAAAAGTTGCCCGGTGTGATTTTTCTCACCACCTGTGCCCAGCCAGCTGTGGAGTGGGGGCTCCTGCAGCCGTCCCACTGCTCGCACTGCCACTGACAGTGCTCAGCGCCATCCAGAACGGCTGTNCTGTGAACTGCGGTGCTTCAATTGCTCCGGTTTATGCTCCTGAGCCGTATCGGCACGTGTGAGCGTCAAACGAGAACACCAGGACCCTCTTGCTATCCAAAATGTTGCCCGGTGTGATTTTTCTCACCACCTGTGCCCAGCCAGCTGTGGAATGGGGGCTCCTGCAGCCGTCCCACTGCTCGCACTGCCACTGACAGTGCTCAGCGCCACCCAGAACGGCTGTGAACACCTCCTAGCACCCCAAGAGGGAAATCTCACCTGCACGCTAAAAGAAAGGACAGGGCAGCAGAGCAGCAGCGTTGCAGCGAAGGGCAGCAGTGGTTTTGCCTGGGCACGAGATGCCAGATGCAATGCAGGCAGGACATGACTGCTGGATGGGCTTTCTGGTGCAAGAACAAGCAACAACAACGAGTAACTTGCAGAGGACCGAACTCCCTGGCGGGCTGTCAGAGGAGAACAAAGCTGACAGCCCTCTTGGAGACACGCTGTCATGCCAGCGCAGAGCCTGGGCTTGTTTAAATGGCGCATCGATTAACGGAACCATCCGTGGGCATAAGCGAAGGGGAATCAGAGATCTAGGAGGAAAGCAAAAGGAATCACAATAATCATTAATCAGTAGAAGTCTTTCTGGCTAAAGCATGCGCACCTTAACAAAGGAAATAACCCAAAACGTAGGTGTGGAAGAGGTTTTGGNTAGGAAAGGGAACGGGATGGCAAAGGCAGAGGCAAGGAATGGCACAAGTGCTGTCAGTGGGAGACAACATCGGCGTTCGAGGCCATGGGGAGTGCAAACCAACCCATCCCGCTCTGTGCCTGGGCTTTTGGGGCAGGTGCTCTCCATAGATCGCCTAGCGTGCTCCCACCCAATTTGCAGCAGCATCAGCCAAGCAGAGGGTTCATCCCTGCAGGGTCTGGGCTCCCAGAGGTGGGCTGACTGCCTGGTGGGAGCATGGCTCTTCATTCCCCTGGCCTTCCAGCCTGCCCAAGNGAAAAATAAGTTTTCGGGGCCTAGAGAATGCATGGCACTGCCCTCGTGACGTTTGTCGGGAATACGACATTTTCTCCCGCTGTGAACTGCGGTGCTTCAATTGCTCCGGTTTATGCTCCTGAGCCGTATCGGCACGTGTAAGCGTCAAACGGGAACACCAGGACCCTCTTGCTATCCAAAAAGTTGCCCGGTGTGATTTTTCTCACCACCTGTGCCCAGCCAGCTGTGGAGTGGGGGCTCCTGCAGCCGTCCCACTGCTCGCACTGCCACTGACAGTGCTCAGCGCCACCCAGAACGGCTGTGAACACCTCCTAGCACCCCAAGAGGGAAATCTCACCTGCACGCTAAAAGAAAGGACAGGGCAGCAGAGCAGCAGCGTTGCAGCGAAGGGCAGCAGTGGTTTTGCCTGGGCACGAGATGCCAGATGCAATGCAGGCAGGACATGACTGCTGGATGGGCTTTCTGGTGCAAGAACAAGCAACAACAACGAGTAACTTGCAGAGGACCGAACTCCCTGGCGGGCTGTCAGAGGAGAACAAAGCTGACAGCCCTCTTGGAGACACGCTGTCATGCCAGCGCAGAGCCTGGGCTTGTTTAAATGGCGCATCGATTAACGGAACCATCCGTGGGCATAAGCGAAGGGGAATCAGAGATCTAGGAGGAAAGCAAAAGGAATCACAATAATCATTAATCAGTAGAAGTCTTTCTGGCTAAAGCATGCGCACCTTAACAAAGGAAATAACCCAAAACGTAGGTGTGGAAGAGGTTTTGGGAGAAGACCCTAAAGTATCGTCCCCCTGCCTGGATTGCAGGTAGCAGGATAGGCAGGAGGAAGCGAGGAAATCTCAGCTGGAGGGGTCATGGTACGGAGCCACCTTCTTGGCCATGGCCCTGCTGTGGGCCGCATGTGGGTGGAGGAGAGGAAATAATGCCGTTCCNGGGAGCACGGCTCTTCATTCCCCTGGCCTTCCAGCCTGCCCAAGCCCCACGCTCAGGCTCGCTCCCAGGGGACAAGCTCCGTCTCCTCCCTGCCCATTGCACATCCATCCCAGCACAGACTCGCTGTTTCTTGCTCTTCAGCATCCACCTCTGCTTGTGCGGGTTCCTCTCCCGGCACCGATCACCATCCCTCAGGGATGCTGTAACCTCTTGGGACCCACCTTAGCCTCAAAGCCGCTCAGAAACACCACAGATCAAATCTCATCGCTTCCAGCCCAGCTCCGCTCACGCTGCCCGGTCTCACCTCAGCCCCATCTCTGCAGTGGAGATGTCTCCTCGTCAGGGGGCTCTGCAGGGTCCCCTCTTTGCAGCTCAAGCCTCCTCCCCAGCGCTGGTCCTCTCCTCGCATGGCATCCCGGAGCCTCCTTGCCCTTTTCTCCTTTCACCTCTCTCTGAGGGTGGGTAGACTCATCCCACCTGCTTTCTGGGCATCCCCAGCCCTTCTGTGACACCACGAGCAGGAGTCGATCGCACGCTTACACCCCGCTGTGGGCATCACCCGGCAGCTGATGGCCTTCCCTGGCCAGACAGTGGCCATCCAGCTCTGCCACAAAACACCAGGGATGCCGGTCCCCAGCCAGACACCAAATCAGCGTCGCTTAAAACGCATCTCAGATGGCCGGGCAGGAGCATCGCGCACTGTACTAGGCAACAACCTAATCTCCCCAGAGAAGGTCCTTCAAGGCTGTTCCTGTTCAGGCGCTGATAAAAATCTAGCCAAGATGTTTTCAACAGCAAGCCAGGAGTGATTACAAAGCAACCGTCCCCTACCCTCCAGCTGGGAACGCTCAGCCTGGAGTTTTGTTTAGAAACATGTGGATTTTTAAAAAATTTTTTTAATCTTTGGTGCCAGCATCACCTGTTGGTAGGGGAGTCCCAAACCCAGCTCCCGGGGACTGGGAGGAGGGAGAGAAATGGACTGGAGGAGAAGCAGAGGTCTCTCACTCGGGCAGCGGTGAGCAGGGACAGGACCTGGGCTCGTCTCCAGCAAAGCCAGGCAGCTCCTTCGCCTTTGGGAGAGCTCTGCTCATGCTAACCCCCAGGGAGCAGGGTGGGGAAAGAGAGGACGGCAAACCAAAATGAAGCAGTAGCTCTTGAGGTGGGTTTTCACCTCCGGCTCCCTTTGGGAGCGTGCATGGCACAGGTATGGCTGCGCTAGCACCTCAGGCGGTAAGTAACCCTGATGCAGGCGTGCATATCGGGCATCCCAGCAGTGCCCGCAGCAGCTCCGCCGTGTAGAGAGGCCAGCAACCGCATCTGTCACGGCCCATCCATCTCCACCAGGCCCTCACACCGATGGTGCTTGCCACGGCCCCGTGCTCGAGTGCTGTGCCTGAAGGAGCCGCACACAGCGTTGTGCTCTCCCTACCTGTTCCTTCTTGCTGTCAGCAGGATAAGCACGGAGCAGCGGACTGGCTCCCCAAAGCGATGAGCAGTCCCATCCTCGGAGGTTTGCAGGCCTTGGCTATGCAAAGCTGAGCTCCTCTAGTGCCAGCGACAGGCATGGAGCCCTCCAGGAGCTGCTTCCAGCCAACGTCTCCAAGTCCAAGCCTCCTGCACTGCTGCTGCTCCTCCAGCTGGAGAGACACCTGCCCTGGAGCTGCAGGTGAAGCTGCTTACGTGATGGAGCCCAGATTCACACTGGTGAAACTCTTCAGGTTTGACAACGACTTGCACTGCAATGAAATGAGTTAAATCACCCCAGGTGGCTTTGACCCTCTTGGCTGGGGAGGTGTAACACAAACCCGTGAGTACGGAAACGGGCACTGCGGTCAAGGCAGGCAGCAGCCACGTGTCCATGCTGGGCACCACGTGCTCTCCAGGGCCAGGGCAGCCACGTGCCTGTACAGCCCTCGCTGTGGCATCAGCCCGTGACAGCGCTGTGGTACCAATGCCCATCACTGCTGCTGCAGCTCATGGGGTTTTTGTATGCAGTTAGCCATTGATTAAAAAATGACCACTAACAGCAAAAAAAATCGTACCACAGATAAAGTATTTGGCACCGGGGTGGAAGAGATGGCGTTTTTGGCCAGAGGACTTAAATACCTTCCCTTTATAGTGCTGCCAACCCACAGCACAAACGTGTCATTGCATGAAAACCTTTCTGTGAAATTCAGCAGGCTCATTAGCCAAAGGCATTAAAGATTAAAATTAACCAAAATATCTTGGAAAGTAAATCACATCGAAAAAAAAAAGGTCCTGGATAAACCTAAGTGTGACAGCAAGATCCCAAGGAGAGCAGAACTAGCCCGGTGCTGGGACACGGAGTCCTCCCCAAGCAGCTCTGTTACTGCCGCGGTGAGTTTGGCTCAGCCTCAGGGTGGGACCCAGCGCACGCTGTGACTGTGGTCTGGCTAAATAAAGGATTTAATTAGCACTTCAACTGGCAGCGAAAGTATCACTAGCCGATCTTGGGGAGCAACAGGTACTTTTAAAAACAGCCTTTTTTTAATCCTCGGAGCTGCAGGGAAATTACAAGCTAGTCACTTGACGATCAGAGGAAAATGAAAAGTCCAACTTCGGTGACAACAAAAATAACCCAAAGCCACAACGTGCAATAAACAGCACAGGGGCCAGAAGGCTCTTTAAGCAGGTTTTTTAATCTCCTCTCCCCTCTGCTCATAATATCGCCTTTATTATTTTCTGATGCGGAGCCTGATTCTCACAAGTGCGGCGGATGCTGACAGCAGGGAAATGGAGCAGCAGTAATTTCTCCCGGGCAGACCTCAGGGATTTAATACGCCTGCAGACAGCGAGAGGCGGCTCGCGAGGGGAGGGCGAGCTGGACCAGGAGGTGCCATGCAATAAAGCCGTGGTGATAAAGAGCCTGTCATGCCAAGCAGGGCTCATCGGCGACGGGTGAGCGAAGGCTGCTCGCACCGGCGCTGTGTCCCTTCTGTGCTCTGCGGTGCCTGCCAGAGCAGTGGCGGTTGGTGGAGAAGGTGCCCCAAGGACATGTTTGGATAGGGGTGGTGAGACCCGTGTCCTGTGGCCCTTTGCCTATCTGCCCATGGTTGAATGTTGCCAGTCCATCCTCGCAGCCCTCTATGTTCTTGCCAGCCCAGGAGCCTCCGGCTGTTGCGCAAGTGCCCTCTTGCAGCCAAGGCCCCGCTTATTTGGGGGCATGACTAGCGAGAGCCCCAGGGAACAGAGATGCAGGATGGGCGGGCAATGCCCCATCGCCAGCCCAGAGGTTGCCTCCAGCAGCCTCTCCGCACGTGGACAGGTAGAGTCCTGCTCCCCATTTGGTGTTGCTCATCAAAAGCGTTCCCTTTTACTTGAAAAAATCCAGCCAGCTGCCTAGGAACAGCGGGGACACCCTCATTCCTGCAAACACCTCCAATCCCCTTCCCTCCTCTGGCTTTGAGTCCCTACAGCACCCTTTGACCCGCACAGCATCCTTCTGCAAGGGAGATACCTGGCCCTCCGGCTGCCGCAGCTCCCTCTCACGCATACTTGCTGGTGTCAGATGCGGTGGCACGGGCTGTCCTGCGCTGGGACAGTCTGACGAAGCACGCTGCACTGACTGCCACAGAGGACAGCCTGGCCCACAGAGCCCGTGGAAAGGTCTCTGCTGCGTTAAGAAAAGGAAACGTGGTGAGACCTGACCAGTGGCTTTCACACTCGCATCCCACATCTGGCCTCTCAGAGCAACTATAACCGTCATCTCTGCCACGTTTCCCTGCCAAGCTTTGCATGGCCATTCACAATCACCCAGACTGTGACCACTGATGTGAAACCAGCAGCACTGACAGACGCTGTAGAGGAATCTTTAATGGTGGGACATAAGTGGCAACGCAACAGATCCGGTCTGAACAGCAAAGGGTGCCAGAAGAGAGGTCATATCCTTCTCCTGCACAAGAGCACCCACTGCGAGGGAAAGCTCTCCTGGTGCCTATAGCCCCTGCGCTGCCTGCTTGTGCCCTTCTGCCTGACAGCGGGGCACGTGACTGCGGCTGGAGTGATGGATGGGGCCGGAGTCTCTCTTTAATAGTATCTCACAGTGGTTTCCGTAAGTTGATGGAGATTGCACAACACTACCAACTGCCATGCCGGATATATTTTGCAACCAGGGCTTCTATGCCACATCTGTAGGATGATATGCCAGAGCCTTCTGAGGAGGTCTGCGGAAGTTTGAGCACAGGAAGAAAAAAAAGAAAGAAAAAGAAAAGGAAAAGAAAAAAAGTCAACAAACCTCTTTCCATAGCAGCTACTTCGGTGAGGCACCCTGGGCTGAGGGGAGCCGGCAGCAGCCAGCTTTGGAGGCGCAGCAGCCCAGCACAGTTGCTCTCAGCTCTGCCCAGCCCGGCAGCTGGGAGAAGGTCCCTCTCCCACGAGCAGGTGGCCGCGTGTCGTGAAACGCGCAGACAGGGGCTGCAGGCACGGCCTGCGCTCACCGAGGAGGTGAGCAAGGCAGAGCCTGAGGTGGCACCAGCCTCCCTGGGGAAGAAGCGCTGTCGAAGCGCGCTGGAGGCGTTGTGCACGTGCCGAGGGTGGCTGCAGGCTGTCCCGGCTAATAGCCCTGGGAAGCACCATCCCTGCCACCCAGGTTCAGTCGCTCATGCCGGGGGGTGAAAGCCCCCACAGCCTGAGCTCACGCCAACTCCCATCTCCTTGGCCTCTTTCTAGAAGAGGAGAAGGGACTCCAGGATACGTGGACTGGGCTGGGAGATGTTGGCGAAGATGTTCAAAGAGGCACTAGCCCAGCGGGTACCTCACGTGTCCTGGACACCAGCTCCAGCAGCTCCGTGGCAGAAGCCCACGGCAGTGACCCAAAGAAACTTCGACTCTCAACATTAGCTCGCACATTGGCATCACACCTCGCAATAATCTTAAAATACATGGCACAATCCCAAATGCAAGCTAGCACAGCCCACAGCCCACAAAATTACCTTCTCTGGAAAAATTTTGGGCCCAACAACAGAGCCAGCATGTTGACTCCATCAGATCAAGGAGGCCAAGGAAGGAGCTCCAGGATCATTGTGTTCCTGGAGCAACCATCAGCTCCTGATTTAGGAGGAAAAAGGTAATCCCTGACGGAGGGACCTAAAGGAACCCACAGACCAAAACAGGCCATGGGGAAAGGAGCACCTTGCAGGGGCAGGACACCAAAGACACAGGCTGGCTTCCCTGGGCAACAGCTGCTCGTCAGCGAGGAGACGTGGGTGCCGAGGGAAGCATGGAGCCGAGGCTCCAAAGATGCTCAGGGCTTAAGTGGCTGAAAATTAAAGTGCTGGGACACTTTTTCAGCCTGCACTTGACAGTGAGGATGAGATAACGTCAGAAAAGCTGAGCGGAGAGCATCTCTTGCAGAAGATTGATTATGCCAGCAAGGAACAAGCCAAAAGCATCACGTCAGCCTCTATCCCCTTTGAGCTGAGCTCTGCCACACGTGGGACCCCTACATGCTGACCAGTATGGGTCCAGTCATGAGATCCCCATCATCGACGGGCCAGACCCAGTGCTGTTCACGTCACCCCCGTGCCCTGTGCTGGATCTCCCGGCTCCCACCCCAGGACTGGCCCAGCCAGGGAACAAGCAGCTGTTTTGTCCCCAGATCTAATGGGCTGAAGACCCTTCACGCACCAGCTTGGTTTCTCTGGTGCTTCGTGAACGTTAAGGACACCTTATAAAAAGCCAGTAAGACACGACTCAGTGGCAGATCTGCTAAAGCCTCCCCAGGTGTTTTGCAACTCGTCCATTTTCCCCAGCTCTGCCGACACGTCGCGCAGTCCTACCTGGGCCCAGACGCCTGAGCGACCACGGCCTGAGCATAATCAAAGAGCAGGGAGTTTGTTGAGCAGAGGTGTCTCACTGCCACGGGATGGCGGAGGTCTCAGTGAATTGCCTCTTGCCGCAGGGTAAATGCGCCTGAGGAGCCACGTTAGTTGTTCCCCATTGGCATGAGGCAGAGGAAGCACTACGCTGCTTTTTTCAGTTGTTTGCTCCAGAAGTGCTCTTCGGCAGCATCCAGCACTCCAGCTGCGGGGCAGGTGTTAGCAGCCCAGAAGAAAACTTGGGGTCTCCCAAGGGTGCCCATTGCGGGAGAATCCCCCAGCCAGCCCGGCTGTAGGGCTGCCTGCCCTCCCGCCAGCTGCCGCGGCAATCGCCTGACCGGCCCCTTTGCTCACAGACCCTCCTCTCCTTTGAGGCAGCTGGAAGCAATTCCGATGTCCGTTTTTCGCGTGGGATCTGGACTCCCAGATGCTCACACCAAGCAGTGGGCTTCGCTTCTTTGCCTTCTCCAGCACCTCCTGCTATTCTGCAAGGGCGATCCTTGCTGTAGCGCTGCCTGCAGTCGCCTGTGCTGCTCAGACACAGCATCACCCTGTGCCGTGTACCTTTGCCTGCAAATTTGCTCAACAGCATAAATCGGATGCACTGTAAGCCTCAGCCACTGTAACGGCACCTTGCTGGCCTGGCTAGCCTGGCCTGGCTGATCCTGATCACACTGCCTGTGCCTGCATCCTCTTGTTTTAGGTGCCTTGGTGCTGCCTTTGGACAAGCAGGTATGCAGCTCCGGGCTGAAGCAAGCCTCCCGCCTCCCCTGAATTCCATGGGTGACACAAAAATGGAGTCACCCTCATGCCAGCAACTTTTCTGTCATTTTGAGGAACCACCTGGGAGTATGCAGGCACCAGAGCTGGCTGCTCCCTCCAAGAGCAAGCACCAGCTTTCCTTTGATGCCTCAGTCCAGCCCGATTTCATGCCATTCAGAGGTGCGGACAACCCAAACCTCAGTCACCAGCCACCTGGGATGTGCTGCCCAGCCGCTTCGCCCAAGGCCAGCCCTTTTCGGCACCGCCATGCTGATGCTGCCCATCATACTCTGCTTACGATGCCATCAGCAATACCCACCGACTCAGTTATTATTTGTCACTGCTGCTGCCTGGTGCCCTCTGAGCAGGTTAAAGAGCCAAAATGCTCCCTGGGGATCTGGGCTGAAGGCAGTGGGACTGTGCCCGTCCAGAGCACAAGCATCCAGATCCACTCAGGAATGGGGACCCATGACATGGGAAGCGAGGATATTGGAGGAATAACACGGAAAACACTGCCTTCAAATTTCCATACACACCCTCACTCTTGGGGGGTGGAGGGGGAGGAGAGAAAAGGGAAGGGAAAAAAGGTATCGTTTTCAAAGCAAGGATGTGGTAAGGCCCAAACAGCCTCCCCTGACACATGAGCCAGGATGCAGAGATGCTGTTTTTTTCCAGGAGGAAAGGAGGGATTTTGTCATCTCCTCTATTTAATGAGGAATTCATCTTGCCGCTCGGCAGGCGAGGGCGGCTCAGCGATGCCAGCTCCAGAGCTCCACGCCCCCCCCGGTCTCTGCCCCGTGCCTCAGTTTCCCCACCAGAGAATCAGGTTGATGCTCGTCTACGGCAGAGCCATGCAGTAAGGTTTAATCCATAGCTGTCAAGCCCTCGGAGGCCTCCACGCCTTCCACCATCCATCACCATCTAAAGTACGAACACGGGGTTTTTGCAGTGCAAAGAGCAGGTCCCAGGCAGGGAGAGACTTTGCCCTTCAGGGCTCAGACCGTCTCCCTGCTCACCTCCCCTCCTCCAGCAACAGGCTCCTTTCCCTCATCTCCTTCCTGCGCAGGCCAGAAACAGAGCCAAGCTAATAATTCAGATGACAGAATTAAACTGATCCTGATTAGAAAAAGCCTTTACCCTGAAGAGAGCAAAATCTGGCTCTGTGCTGCCTGTAATCCAATAGTCTCCCACGGCTGCGCGGCAAGCCCGAAACCTGCCTCCAGGCAAAGACACTTTGTCTTGAAACAAGGGAAGTTAAATGTGTCTTAATGGGAATTTTGACACATTTTGCTTTGATTTTGCTGATGTTACAAAAGTAGCTGTTAGAAAATATTTCAGCCCCCCGCCACCCCGCGAGGGGCCGGGTCCCCGTGCGTATGGGCACGCTGCCCAGCCGGGCGCTTCGGGAAGGGATCACGGCTGCGGGGAGAAGAGGTCTCCAAGAGGCGCCAAATCTCCCCACGCTTCCCTGGGTGCAGCTATTTCATAATGAGTCCATCAGGGAGGCAGGAACCCTCCGGGTCCACCAGTTTGCAAGGACACCTGTGGGGCAGCCAGCCCCACAGACGGGACCTGTTCTTGTCCCCTCATACAGCCAAAAGAAAGCGGGGCTAATCCAGGTTGAGGATCCCGAGGCTGCCGGGATGGTGGGGCCTGGCACTGCATCTGGTGGGCACAGAGGCTACACGGCTGTGCCCTGGGCGTCACATGGGCCCTCAGAAACACCGTCACGACACCCAGGAAAAAAAGGGTGTGTGGGAACTGCTGCGAGGGGAGATGCTAAGCCAGCACCTACCTGTGGGACCTTTCAGGAGGCAAGGACACGTCGTCCCCAACACGGCCCAAACGTTCCTCGTGCAAATGAGGACCCCTCTCTGCCTGTTCCCACTTCACTTGCACCGTTCAGATGCGATGGGGCAGTGGCTCCTTGCAGGAGCTTGCATGTTGCTCTGTGCGAACATGGCACCAGCCAAGTGGCAGCTGCTGAGCCCCGTTGCTCCCGTGTCCACATGCACTGTAGGAGAAACTCCGAGGGGGGCATGTGGACACACCACTGCCGTGCTCTTGACGTGGAGTGGAGATCCCTTCTTGCCCCTGTGGAGCCTCCTGGCAGCCCCACCTGGCGTTCCCCCCCACTGCTGTTTCCAGCCCCAAGCCCGTGTCTCTCACCCCCCCAGGCAGAGCGGAGCTGGATGCAGAGCAGGATGGTGACACAAGCACATTAGTAACTTCCTGAGGTTTCAGCTATTTCTTTCCATTTGGCACCAAAACAGCATCTGGTGCTTCCCTGGTCCTGAGTGGCTTGGGGCTGGGGACACCTCCTATACGTTAAATGAACCCCACTGACATTTCAGGTGCATTTAGCCCTGAAGAACCTGAGGAAATGCACTGGAACGGGGCACAGATGTCCCGCAGTGAGGCACCGAGGTGTCAGCAAAACCCTAGGGCAGCAGGAGCGGGACACGCTCTTCCCCGGCGCATAGGAACTCCTCTGCTCCACAACCGCGAACGGAACAGCCCTGACGGATGCACTTTGGATATTCACTGCAATCCTATCGAAACGTACCATGCAGCTCCTAATCCCAGGCACTTCGTGGGCAAGAAGCAGGATTTCCTTGGCTTCCCAGCCCCAGTTCAGCCAAGCTGTCACCTTGCTGGGCTTGCAGCGCGCCCCTGGCTGAGCTTCGGAGCGGAGCGCTCGGGTATCCGCTGCGAGGGCTGAGCTAGGAGGAGGGGGAAAGAAAACCTGATGCAGCCAGGACAGCGCTAATTTTCACAAGGCTGAATGCAACTACCCCAACCGGTATAAATCAAGCGAACAAACAGCTGGGGCTGTAGGGTTGCAGGAGGAATCTGCGTGCCTCCTCAGAGATGGTGTTTACTCGAAGCAGCTTTTCGCGTCCCTGCTCCGGCCACCCCGTCTCCACCCGGCCTGCCGCAGCCTGCATTTGTAAGCTATTTTTTGTTGGTTTAGTGCAATGCTGCAATTCTAACCCAGAGCCTCGGATTGTCAAACAGTTTTTCTTTTCTTTTCTTTCCTTCAGAAAAAAAATACAGCTGAACTAATTTGATGAAAGGGGAAAATAAAATGTAAGCCAGACTAAACACATGCAGTTCCTACCTACAGCCAGGGCCCGGCTTCTCCCAGGCCAAAGTCAACACACGTCAATTTTTAACATGACAGGGCTTTAAAAGGGAGGTTTGAGCCCTGGATGAGAGGCGGCTGGAAAACATTAATAACAAGGTCTGTCAATTAAAGGCAGGCATGACAAGCCACCGAGACAAGGGCTGGGGGGTTTCCCTTCCTCCCCTTCTCTTCCCTCTTAATTTAGTGAAAAAGAGTGATTTATGAAGAAATCCCCCCATTTGACCAAAAAAAAAGAAAAAATGCAGCCACGTTACCAACTGAAGAATGAGCTTTGTTTAGGAGCCTTGAGAACAGCCTAGTGTGCAAGCGTCAAGATCAGGGGGTTAAGGAAAGGACTCCCTCGAGGGATATTCCCAGCAGCCCCACTGATTCCAGTGCGGTTGCTCCCAGTTCACCTGTGCACACTGGGGAAAAGCAGCAGCCTGGCTGCCTCCTCCAGAGCATCACCACCCAGCAGGATCATTGCAGTCACTGTGCCGAGCTGAGTTGGTGGTGATGTGCCTGGTGTACTGGAAATAGCTGTTTTGGGTTCTGGAAAAAACAACACAAAACAAAACAACCCAAGAACAAAAAACTCTGCTTTTGTCAGCCGTGTAGGAAGCATGCATATGGGTTCTGCGGGCTGGGCAGGTTTCTGTCCCAAGCCACCCACTGGGCTCCAAAACAGCTGGGAAAAACATGGGAAAGGGACAGAGCAGCGGCAGCCCAACCAGCCTTTGGAAATTCAGGCAAAAGTGAGTGGGAAGGTAGGTAAGGGGGAGTTAGGGGGCGGAGGGGAAAGGGCTTTTCTCCTGAAGTCTGAGAAACGTCTCTGCTCGGTGCCGGGAGGAGGTTCCCATGCTCCGGAGAAGCAGTGTTGGCTTTCAGCTGGGGAAGCAGGTAAAGATTCAGCCCAGAGGGAAACGGCAGAGATTCATTTCACCTTCAACACCTAAATAAATACTGTATGCACAGACACACGCTCTGCACAGTACACACCGTTCCGGTGTGCATTACACATCCACACGGCACAGGAACTGCCTGGTGGACCAGCTCCAACATCTCCCACTGCAGCATCCTGTCCCCAGCAGCAGCTCGGCCAGATGCTCCAGCAGGTCTTAAGAGCCTGTGGCAGTCAAATACTACCCGCTCTGCCTCCCAGCATCTGCTGTCTTAATCTCTGAAGGGGGGAGGACCTTCCTGGAGACCCTCCAGGTACGGGCACGTCCACCCCGCTGACCTGAGAGCTGCCTGTGCCGGGCCAGGGCAGCACACTTTGAGGGGCTGCTCAGGTGCGCGGAGGCTTTGAGGGCCAAGGGTGCACGATGAGACTCCGCGGCTGCACGTGCCGCTTGCCAGAGTGTGGCAGGCGAGCTGGGCTCCAGCCCTGCTCTCGGGTTGTGTTTCACTTTCTCTGGCCCACCAAACAAAACCTGCTTCCGCCACATACGGGGTTTGCCTTGCGAGGACGGGCAGAGCCAGCCCACGTTGGTTTTCTCAAACAGGCACCAGGCCTGGTCCCCGAGGCGGTAAAAGGCTCCTGGGCTCTGCCAGATACCATCTCCCTCTCTGTTGGGTGCAAAACAAAGTTATTTGGTGCTCTTTTCCCCAGGGCCATGTCACCATTAAGGACCGCTCCTTAGCACAGGCCAAGAGCAACACATGAAGGGGGAAGGGGAAGCCGGTGCCTTCAGCGCAGCACAGACCAAACGCACCGAGGATGCAGAAATGCCGCAGGAGAGCTGCTCTCTGAGCTCCTGCACTGGGCAGAGCCACACCAGTCTTCCCCGTTTGGGGCATGCCAGCCTCGCTGCCCAGCTTCAGCCACCACTGTGGCATCACAGACCACTAGCCCAGGCACAGCCCACCCACGCTCAACACCCCAGAGCCGGGGCAGGTGAGAGGAGACGATGTTCAACAAGCCAAGCCGGGCGCTCCCGTCCTAAGGAAACGGCCACTTTCTTCGCCAAAAAGCATTAGAAGGCAGAGCTCAGAAAGCCTTCGGCTGTCCCTGCTCTGTGCCTACAGCTTCTGGGGAGCGCTTCATCGATACACCCCACCGCCACGGCCTCGGCAGGGCGGCTGTTGGCAGCACCGGCAGCATCTCTGTGGGCAGCAGCTGGAAGACACCAGCCCAGACCACGGCAGCAGCTTGGCTGAAGTCAACAGCGGCTGCCTGTGCTCCCCATGCTAATAATTTAGATCATTAGCTCCGGTGGCTGCTACCAGGCCGCCTCCGCCAGCCACGCTGGGCGAAGGCCGGCTGTCAGCTCACTCCTGGCCCTGCACTTGCCAGGACAAAGCGGGAGCAGCAGCATGTGGCACAGGAGCAGCGCCGAGGCGCAGGTAGATGGCACCCAGGATGATTTATGCCTCTGCAGCGGACACACTGTTGAGGTTTTCGAAGATACGCTGTCAGCCACAGCTTGGTGGACAACAGCTCGGAGGAGACTGAAGCGGTGGAGCCGGCCGCTCTGTGGCCAGCAGGGACTATCCGTACATCTCCATCCCGATGGCTGCCTGCTGTCACCACGCTGTCACCGTGCCCACACTGTCCTCAGGCACACAGGTCCACCCCCAGACACATTTCACATGTGCTGTTCTTATCGTTCTCCAGACATCTAGTGCAGCCTCCTCATCCTCCTCCTCCCCTTCCAGGCAGCCAAAGCAGCGGTATCACCTAGCAGGATCATACAGCATGGGGAGGGGGGGGGAACATTGAAGGAGAGCCCTTTTAAATCAAGTTTATGCCCTCCGTCAGGAAAGGTTAGTCTTCCCACTCCCCAGATAAAGGATACAGACGTTAAACTGATGCCACACTTGATCTCAGCCAAAAAGCCAAGAGGGTTTAAAACATTCATTAATCTCAAGCTGTAAGCAAAGCTTATTCTCGCTAATCTCGATAATTACTCCACTTCTCCCCTGTCACAAGGAGCAGCCATGCGATGGCAAGGTTTCCTTCCTCCACGGGACCCTGCTCAGAGCAGGGAGCAGAGGTTTGCGAGTAATTCCCTCTTTGAAGAGGTGCTGCTGGGAATGCTGGGGTGGAATCCGCGGGATTGCTCCACACTCAGAGCAGGATCCAGCCCCAGACTCTTCCCACTCGATCCAAGAGCGTTGGGGCTGTTGGTGTCACTGTAAGACCAGGAATGTACGAAGTCGCGAGGCATTGATAGGACTTAAATCCTTCTCAAAGTCCACAAGATCTTTTCAGACACAGCAATGGGGGCAACGATAAATCAAGCATCTCCAGCGTGGTATCAAGCGAACAATTAGCAGAGAAAGGCTGCCCACGAGGGCTGATGGAGCAGAGCAAGGAGATTTTCTTCTCAGAGACGTCTGCTAGAAACAGCCTGAAACATTCCCACTTCTGTTGCCTTTTAATAGCAAGGTCAGCTCCTCTCTTCCTACCCTGACATCCTCCATCAGGGCCTCTTTCTGGGAACTCGCAGCAACGCACCAGATGTCACCGAGAGACAGAAAAACAACCGGGGGCCAAGCCGGGGCATTTTGCCACTGCCCTGAATCCCAAACCACACAGCGCCGGGCTCGCCGGGGAGGGGGAGCAGAAAGCATCCCCTTGGTAGCACCGCCGGCTCCCTGAGACCCTGGGCTTGGAAGGAGCCCCTTCCTCCCAGGCACAAGCAGCCACCCTGCTCCTGCAAAAAGCCACAGGACAGCAGCCCCACGTGCCGCCAGGCTTCCCCCAGCAGTAACCAGCCGCTGGAAATTAAACACTTGCAGCCCAAAGGAGACTTGGGTTTTTTCCCCCATTTTCACCCCATACTGGGTTTGAATGGCACCCAGCATGGCTCTGTGGAGTTCGCGACAGCCCCAACAGGCACCGGCACACAACTCCCCCCCACTCGCTGGATGACAGCGACCCTCGCAGTGAGCTCCGTCACAGCCCCCCGGTAGCACCCACGCTGCCAGCACCGGGGCAGCTCAGCCTCTACCCCAGCAGCAGCTTTCACAAGAAAGCCAGAGCTACGAGAGGAGAACACCACCACACCGCGATGTGGGTGCTAGCACCCCAGGCAGGGGAGGGAATACCCATTTTTAGCCGCAGGACACAGCTACACCCAGATTCCTAGAGGTTTTCCAAGGGCTGCAGACCTCAGAGGTGCAAACGCCGTGTCAGCAGCTGCCCAGGATGAAGCAGGGAAGAAAAGAAAACACAGGACCTGAAAAAGGAACTCCACCTACATTCGGTGATGCTCTGAACTCCTCCTTCACACTTTCAGCTCAAGGCACACTTTCAGGCTTCTTCTCTTTAGTACAAAGCCTGAGACCAGAAATATAACCACTTTAAAAAAAAAAAACCCAAAACCCAGCAGAGATGAGACCTCCAAATCCCAAGATTTAAGGCTTAAAAATAGACAGCTTTGCATTAGCCCTGAAAACAGAGCCCCCTGCCCTCCACCAAAAGGAGCAGGAGGAGAGGAAAGGCGCAGGTGTGGGCTTTTATGGGTGCGTGGGTGCCCCAGGTGAGCAGGGCCCAGGTGGGGAAGCCACGCTGGCATCCCCCTCCCAGCTGTGCCACCCAGCGCAGGGGCTGCTGCCCGTTTTTAGGAGGTGGGCATGGCTCTAGCGCTGCTGTGCAACGCCCACGTGCAAACACCTTATTAAAAACACCTTTGGGTATGTGCCGACCTCCGGCAACACCGTGCGGGTGTGCGTGCCGTGCCACCACCTCAGCCAGGCTGGGGGAAGCTGAGCAGGGGACGGAGGCTCAGGGCTGGGATTCGGCTTTGCCCGCGCTGGCTCTTATCCCCAACTCCCACTCCGCCTCCCCGCAGGACACACAGTTAGCATCCCCATCGCTGCTCGCCCCCCGCCTGGCCCACTCCGGACGGCTCCAACAGCATGGCTGGAGGCACCGGGACATCTCTGTGGGGCCTCCAGGGATGGAGGGATGGGGAAAANACCCCCGGCCCCCCCGCCCCGCCCGCCGCTGCCGCACCCGCCTCAGCCAGAAGGTGACGCCGTCCGCCTGCAAATTGCTCCCAGCGCAATTAGGCGGCCGGTATCGGCTGCAATCGCGGCTGCTGATAGAGATAAATGGCGAAGGCACTATCTGCCCAACAATAGTGGTGGTTTTTTTTTTTTAAAGGGGAAAAAAAAAAAAAAACCCTAGAGAAAAAAAAAACAATTGAACTTTTCATCAGCTGCTAATCATGATTTTTTTTTATTGCTTTGCTTAGCATTTTCTGGGGAATAAAACCTCAGAGGAGCCCAGCCTTTTGTGGAAAATGAAAGGGCATATAAAAAAATGAATGTACATGGATTCTAAATATTTCAGGTTGTATGACTTTGTGTTTGACCTTAGCAGAAGATGAACTAATCCTGCAATATAATAGACTTTCATAGAGATATGGAAAATGGCTGCTTTTTTATCTCGGTTGCCATGGGAACCATCAGAGAGAAGGCCTAGCTGAGATGCAATAGAAGGTTATTAAATGTGTGCTTGTGTATATTGGAAAAATACAGCTTTTTGTCATCTTGTGTCACTCATGGGTCTTTAATACGTAATGTTTAGGTTATTAATAAACTAACACAGGTCCATTTTTTACAGGGAACAACCGTGAATACAGCCATAAAAAAATTCGTACAAGTTNGCATCTCCAGCGTGGTATCAAGCGAACAATTAGCAGAGAAAGGCTGCCCACGAGGGCTGATGGAGCAGAGCAAGGAGATTTTCTTCTCAGAGACGTCTGCTAGAAACAGCCTGAAACATTCCCACTTCTGTTGCCTTTTAATAGCAAGGTCAGCTCCTCTCTTCCTACCCTGACATCCTCCATCAGGGCCTCTTTCTGGGAACTCGCAGCAACGCACCAGATGTCACCGAGAGACAGAAAAACAACCGGGGGCCAAGCCGGGGCATTTTGCCACTGCCCTGAATCCCAAACCACACAGCGCCGGGCTCGCCGGGGAGGGGGAGCAGAAAGCATCCCCTTGGTAGCACCGCCGGCTCCCTGAGACCCTGGGCTTGGAAGGAGCCCCTTCCTCCCAGGCACAAGCAGCCACCCTGCTCCTGCAAAAAGCCACAGGACAGCAGCCCCACGTGCCGCCAGGCTTCCCCCAGCAGTAACCAGCCGCTGGAAATTAAACACTTGCAGCCCAAAGGAGACTTGGGTTTTTTCCCCCATTTTCACCCCATACTGGGTTTGAATGGCACCCAGCATGGCTCTGTGGAGTTCGCGACAGCCCCAACAGGCACCGGCACACAACTCCCCCCCACTCGCTGGATGACAGCGACCCTCGCAGTGAGCTCCGTCACAGCCCCCCGGTAGCACCCACGCTGCCAGCACCGGGGCAGCTCAGCCTCTACCCCAGCAGCAGCTTTCACAAGAAAGCCAGAGCTACGAGAGGAGAACACCACCACACCGCGATGTGGGTGCTAGCACCCCAGGCAGGGGAGGGAATACCCATTTTTAGCCGCAGGACACAGCTACACCCAGATTCCTAGAGGTTTTCCAAGGGCTGCAGACCTCAGAGGTGCAAACGCCGTGTCAGCAGCTGCCCAGGATGAAGCAGGGAAGAAAAGAAAACACAGGACCTGAAAAAGGAACTCCACCTACATTCGGTGATGCTCTGAACTCCTCCTTCACACTTTCAGCTCAAGGCACACTTTCAGGCTTCTTCTCTTTAGTACAAAGCCTGAGACCAGAAATATAACCACTTTAAAAAAAAAAAACCCAAAACCCAGCAGAGATGAGACCTCCAAATCCCAAGATTTAAGGCTTAAAAATAGACAGCTTTGCATTAGCCCTGAAAACAGAGCCCCCTGCCCTCCACCAAAAGGAGCAGGAGGAGAGGAAAGGCGCAGGTGTGGGCTTTTATGGGTGCGTGGGTGCCCCAGGTGAGCAGGGCCCAGGTGGGGAAGCCACGCTGGCATCCCCCTCCCAGCTGTGCCACCCAGCGCAGGGGCTGCTGCCCGTTTTTAGGAGGTGGGCATGGCTCTAGCGCTGCTGTGCAACGCCCACGTGCAAACACCTTATTAAAAACACCTTTGGGTATGTGCCGACCTCCGGCAACACCGTGCGGGTGTGCGTGCCGTGCCACCACCTCAGCCAGGCTGGGGGAAGCTGAGCAGGGGACGGAGGCTCAGGGCTGGGATTCGGCTTTGCCCGCGCTGGCTCTTATCCCCAACTCCCACTCCGCCTCCCCGCAGGACACACAGTTAGCATCCCCATCGCTGCTCGCCCCCCGCCTGGCCCACTCCGGACGGCTCCAACAGCATGGCTGGAGGCACCGGGACATCTCTGTGGGGCCTCCAGGGATGGAGGGATGGGGAAAAAGAAAGAAAAAACACCTTCTTCAATCCTGTGCCACCTATGAGCTCTCCTTTTGCACACATTTCCAGAGCCTCTACTTTTCCACATTTAAAGGGGCTGGAATAAATGCCCCATTGCAGCACGTACCCGTGAACGGAGCCACAGGTGTGGATGGCCACAGGCACGTATTCTCTCCCCCGGTCTTCCAGGTATTCAGGAGTGACCTTGGAAAAAGTGAGCCATAGTTCTTGGTGTCATGGGCGATAACACGTTTGTCACCGTTCGAACCGTCTGAAGGCTGCCCGGGTTTTATTTTATTGCATTCCTAGGTGTCACCAAGCCCCAGATGAATTACGTTGCCAACTCCTTCATGAAATACAAAAAAAAAACCCCGTGACTTTGCTTTCCCTCTCCATGCCACACCGGAGACCGCGGCTCACGGCAGCGGCTCGGACGTGTCCAAGGCGTTTTTTTCACAAGCGTGCAAAAGCTGAAACTTGCAGGCGAAAGGCTGCGAGCACCTCACCGGGACACAGTCATCAGAAAACGGGTCACCACCGCAGGAGCGAGCGGACGCGGACCCTCCGCGAGCCCGCGGCGAGGTGGGCCCCCAGGAGGGGCGCGGGGCCGAGCGGGGCCGTGGCTGCCTGCCCCGCGGTGCCCGCGCGGGGAAAGCACGGAGCCCCCCNAGGTCCATTTTTTACAGGGAACAACCGTGAATACAGCCATAAAAAAATTCGTACAAGTTGAACATTCGCAAAACTCGAGCACAGGCAGGGGCTGCCTGGGGCTGTTGCTTGCGAGCAACTTCCCGCTGAAGTTTCTCTCCCTTTCCAGGCAGGGGGGGGATGAGCTTTGCTGGACCAGCAAAGGGGACCAGGATGCTGTGGATGTCCTGTCCCCAACCCAGGAGTTGCTGCCCCCCTGGGCTGGGGATCCAGGGCAGCGCTGGGGACACAGGGGTGTGCTGTGGTGACGCAAAATGAAATGTCACCTTGTTGGTATCTGAGCTCCAGCTCAGGCACTGCTGGGGAAAGGAGGGAGGCTGAGAGCTAAGGGGATGTCCGTCCGGGGCGCAGGGCCGGGCGATCTGCTCTGGAGCCGAGAGCTGCGCACATGGGCTGGGAGGCACTTACTGACATGCAGATGTTTGGGGGGAACTTTTTTTAAAGACGGGATGAGAAACAAGCAAACCGAGTGGAGAGAAAGAGAAAGAGAGAGAAAGAGAAAGAGGGAGTGAGCCTGATACCACCCTGAGCTGGAAGGGAGAGAATTCACACTCACTCCAAGAGAGAAGAAGGTCTCCCTTTCTGTGTGGTTTAAGTTTATTTTTCTCCCCCGAGATCAACAGTTGCTCCCCAGATTTGGGGGGTGCCCCAGTCGCCCTGTCCTGCTGGGGCTGGAATAGCGGGCGGGGGGTGGGAGGGGTGGTGTCACTCAGCACCGATGAGGAGGGCTGGAAGCCAGCCCCCACACCTGAGGGACCCGAGCAACTGGCCGGGCTCTGCAGCCGGGCTGCCGGGGTTTGGGGGAGCAAAGCTGGGGGGAGCACCGGGAGGCTTCACCAGACTGGTGCAGCTGGACCCTGAGACCACTGAGGGCTCGGACAGGACTAGGGCACAGCTGAGCCTAAAAACGCCTTTCTGCGGCGGGGCAGGGCTGCTGGGGACTCAGCACCCCGGAGCAGTGACGGGTCCTGGGTGCAGGCAAACGCAGTTGTGGGTGCAGCAGTGAGCCTGAGTGCGAGTGGGTGCCTGGGGTGCCCAGGATGATGCTCACACCTCTCCTCTCCCTGCAAACCCACCAGCTCTGCAGCGCAGCAACCCCAAACCTCCAAGCGCACCACGAGGCAGCACCTTGCAGGGTGGATTCCTGTCCCACGCTGCTCCCCAGGGTCGGGGACAGGCAGGGGATGCTCCCGTGGCCCTGCGGAGCCCACAGCAAAGACCTGCGTGTGCTAAGAGCCTCGGGGGTCTCCCAGGCCCGGCGGGGGCACCCCGCGTGCACAGCAGCCCCGCATCCATGCATACTAAGTAAAGCAAGGAATACATAGATTTTGCCTATCTGCCGATCAAACGCGGAGATCTGCTCTGGTAAATGATGCATTAGATGCGGTGGCTGTATTTGTTGTGTGAGTTTTGAAAGGGTTCCGATAATCTGGAAGCGAGAGATAAGGAACACCATTTATTCAGCAGCACTTTGGAACCAATTTTCAACCCTGTTCAACCCCATTCTCCAGCAGCCTCCAGGAGCCCAGGAGATAAGGATTGGGCTATTCATTATCTTCACAAGGAACAAAGATTAGCTAGCAGAGATGAAAAATTACCCCTGGATAGTAATAATAAGGAAGCGAACCTGGAGAGTTGCTGAGCCTATATTCTCCCTGCTGCTGGTGCTGCTTCTTCTCTTTTTAAATTCTCTCCCTCTCTTTTTTGTCGAATCAATATTGAAAAGGTTGGTTCTTTTCTTTTTCTTTTTTTTTTTCTTAAAGGGGGGAAAAAAAAAGCCTTCCCCACTGTCTATCATATTTTTCAATATGCAGAATATGGTTGTTACCGTGGAAGAGAGCGGAGCACCGTCCCCGCTTCCTCCCAGACTTTCAGATGACATCTTTAGCGCGAAAGCTAAACAGCAGAGGAAAAAAAAAAATCCCTCTCTTCCAGCGGGCACGAGGAGAAAAATCGCGCGTACACCCCCGCACAGCCCGGCCCCAAATGCCTCTGGTGGGTGCCCCACTCGAGGGGGCGGCCCTGGCCCTGGCCCTGGTCCCGGGACAGCCCGGGACAGCCCGGCCGGCGGAGCGGGCAGCGGTGCGGGGAGCCCCGGGCGGGCAGCCCTGCGCCTCCGCCGCTCTCAGCGCCCCCGAGCCCCCGGCTCGGACACCCCCGTCTGCCTCTGCTTGCAGAAAAATATACAGGCTTCAAATTCCGCTTTTTCCATAGTTTTTGCGCCTGAGCGACGGTCCCTCGTTACACAGCCGTTCCGTGCAGGGGCGATCCCAGGGCGCGGCCGGCGGCAGCGTCTCCCTCTTCCTGGGCACAAGGGAAAAAAGAGGGGTGTGTGTATATATATGTATGTATTTTAATAGCGCATTCTTTTGTATTTTTCCCCCTGCATAAATCTGGCGATGTATCTTCTCTCAGAGGATGAAGGGTAATACAGGCGGAGTAATTAAAACACTTACTTTGGAAATGGGCTGCGTGGGGCTGATAAGAATTATCTGCCGCATATCAAGGACCCTTTTTCCCCCGAACCATATCACAAAGACAGACAGAAAATGCCAGCAGAATAGGATCTCCCCCCCCTCCCCCCGCCGCCGCCCTTTCCCCTGCTCACATTTTTAACTCCATTATGATGATAATTTCTCTCCCGCGAAACTTTTCTCCTTCCCTTCCTGAACCGTATTTCGTTCCCCCCGCTCCCGCAGGGCCACCGCCGGACGGTCCGGCCTTTGTCTTTCCATTAACACGGTTTTCCCGCAGCCCCGGGCGGGGGTCTCGCCTGCGCCCCCCGGAGAATCGCGCCGCGCCCCGCGGAGCCTCGTCGCGGCCCCTGCAGCCCCCCGCGGCGCAGACCCTCGCGGCCGGCCCCGGCGCCCGCCACCCCATGCAGCCACCGGGCGCTCGGCCCGGGGATGCCCCCAGCCCCGCAGACACACGCACCCAGCAGGTGAGGGCTGCCAAGCCGGCGCTGAGGCGCGCAAACGTTTCCAAAAACATTCGTTTCGGCTGAATTGCCTGGCGGGTTACGAGAAACGTATTTTACCGTTTCTTTCCTACCTACAAAAACGACTCGTCACGTAATATCTGCTCTTGCGCCTTTTCCAGCTTCTCCGCTGCCTCTCTCACATGCAGGTGCATGGCCCGAAACACTGAGTTTGGGAAGCGAGAGGAGGAAGAGGAGACACGAGGTTACCTCTGCAAAAGCCAGGCTGGCCNCGCGTGTGCGTGTGTGTGTCCCCCCCCTTAACGATATGACATCACTTGTCAATCAAATCAAAATAACCAGTTGTGCTTCCAGATCTGGGAAAAGCTCCCTTATTAAAAAAAATAAAAAACCAAAAATAAAAAACCCCAAACCTCAAACGTTCCCTTCAGTAGGGAGGGGAAACAAAATTATCACGAATAGGAACGATTTACAGGAATAATTGACCCTAGCAAGCGGCTCCCCCCACCCCGCTTTCCCCGGGATCCGGCGGGGGACGCGAGCGGCTCGGCAGAGGCTGCGGCTGCGGCGCCCGGCGCGGCGGAGCCCGGTTCCCAGCGCCCGGGGCGTGAGCGTGTGTTGTTGGTATAATATCAATTCATTTAAAATATGAAAGTCAAGTCGCGTAGACTGTGACAGCAACCGTAACAAAAGGTGCAAGCAACAGACAATGTGATGTGCTTGTACAGATATTGTAATGATGCAAATGAAGTGGAGGGGACGAGCTGCCTTATTATGTACATAAATACACAGCGGCTCGCTGTGCCATCCCTGAATGCGGGAGAGCGAGAGGGAGAAGGGGAGGGAAAGAAGGGAGAGGAAAAGAGAGGGAGGGAGGGAGTGAGGGCGGGAGGGAGGAAGGGAAGGGGGCAAGGAGCGAAGGGAGGGAAAAAAAAAAACCAGGGCTCAGCTCGAAAACTGCTGCCAGTTTTAAGCGGCGCGCACTCGGGCAGCCCCTCCGCAGGGCTGCGC
>VZSC01012181.1:79232-96925 GCA_013398225.1 Steatornis caripensis | reverse complement strand
GGTGCCAAGGGGCTACGGGTCTGCGTGGAGGGGGTAGGATAATGGCTTTAGAGGGTGCAAAGGGGCCACAGCTCTAGGAGGGGGCTGCAAAGGGGCGTAGCTTTGTAGGGGGTGCAAAGGGGCCATGGTTTGGAGAGNGAGAGGGTGCCAAGGGGCTACGGGTCTGCGTGGAGGGGGTAGGATAATGGCTTTAGAGGGTGCAAAGGGGCCACAGCTCTAGGAGGGGGCTGCAAAGGGGCGTAGCTTTGTAGGGGGTGCAAAGGGGCCATGGTTTGGAGAGGGGGAAGGGCAATAGTTCTAGATGGGTGCAAAGGGGCCATAGTTTGGGGAGGGGGAGGAAAGAGTAATGGCTCTGGCAGGGTTCAAAGAGGCCATGGGTCTGGAGGGTGCTCTGGGTGGAGTGCAGAGAGGGCCCCAGCTTTGGGTGGGGGGTGCAAAGGGGCCATGGCTCTAGGATGGGGTGCAGAGGGATCATGGTTTTGTATGGGGGTGCAGAGAGGCCATGGCTCTGGCAGGGGTCTGCAGAGGGCCCCAGCCCCACACCTACCCGGATGGCTCCTCTGCCAGCAGCAGCCCAACTCTTCGCCAGGGATCCCTGAAGTCCCGGCTGAAGGAGTCTGGTAATATCTTGGCCACCTCTGGCAGAAGAGCAGCCAGGGTGGACACACAGATGGTTAAAGACACCCCAGGACAGACAGTAGGGACGGCAGCACCAAGGGGCAGTCACACATGAGGGAGGTGGGCATCCCCATGGGACCCATGTTACCTTTGGCCGTCCCGCAGGTCGGGTGCTCCCCTAGGCAGCCGCGGCGCTGCTTGAGGTCAGGACAAGGTTCCCCTCCATGCCGGGGTGGGACAGTGACCTGGCGGCTGCGAGCCTTGCTGCCAACCCCGCACGGGGAGCTGCACCCGCTCCACGGCCCCCAGGGCCCCACTGCGCAGCCCACTGCTGCTGGCGGAAAAGAGGAGAGAAAAGGGAGCTTCAACGGCGTGAAAGATGGAACGAGGAGAGCAAGNCCGCACGGGGAGCTGCACCCGCTCCACGGCCCCCAGGGCCCCACTGCGCAGCCCACTGCTGCTGGCGGAAAAGAGGAGAGAAAAGGGAGCTTCAACGGCGTGAAAGATGGAACAAGGAGAGCAAGGGGGAAACGGCACAGGGAAGGTGGAGACAGGAGGCAGGAGAATGGGCAGGGTGACTCCAGCAGCCCCTCTCCGCCGACCCCCGGGCTGTCCCACCAGCCACCAGTGCAGCGGCATTGTCCACTGCTTCCGCAGACCTTTATCCCTGCGCCACTGCCACAGCTCTGCATCATGCTGAGCTGGGACCCCGCTAATCTCCCCGACGATTAGGGAGGGCTGACTGCTACAATTGTCCCGGGGGCTGCGGCCCGCCTGGGTCCTGGGGCCCTGGAGTGGGCTGGCTCTGCACCCCCCAAGCCCATGCTCCCTGTTTGTTACCCTCAGTGCAGTCCCTGGCCCCAGTTCCTGTGTCCCCATGGAAGACAGTGCCTGTGGCAGTGGCAGGGGGGATGCCGGGGCTCATCCCACCTAGGTCCCACGCGGACCGCTCCAAGGTTTGTGACTACAGCGCTACCGTCATCCTGTTATTCTCAGCTGCAGACCAGAGGCCACCCCCGCGGGCTCTCTTCTTGCACAGGGAGCAGCCAGACTCTCAGCGTGGAAAAAAGCAGAAAATCGGGATATTGCTCTAAATCCCAGCTGGCATCCCCAGACACATCCCATTACCGCTCAAACTATGGGGCTAACAGATAATAGCAAACACCTGCCACCAAAAGCAGCAGCCCAGGCTGGCGTCCCAGCCTCGGGGCTCCCCCCCAGAGCAGGGTGCAGCTGGTGCCATCCCATCGCAACACTCACCGGCGCGGCGGCACGCCGCGTGGTAGTCCTCACAGCAGTCGCCTGTCCTCTCGCAGTACGAGTCGCAGTAGCAGCGAGCCCGGTGGGCGCCTGGGGCCCAGCAGGCGTTGTTCCTGCCCGGGCAGCACTGGTGCCAGCAGCCACCCATGGCACCTGCCACGTAGCTGGCGACCAGCAGCCAGCTGCCGCAGAGCAGCAGGCCCCACATGGCACCAGCTCCCCACAAACCACCGGGTGACAGCTTTGCCCCCCTGCGAAGGACAGCTTCTCCCGCACCAGCGAACACTGGGCAAGCACTGAGGGCTGGAGCCCCAGCCGCACCGCCCCTGGGCTGGGCGAGGGGACAAAGCCCATTCCCTTCTGCTCCACCGCCCCTTGCTGTCCAAGCTCTTCATGCTGCGGCCGGGGTGAAGAATTAATAAAATGAACTGGGATGGTTAATAAAACGCTGTGCATGGGACAATGCAACCCCAGAGCTGCCTGAGGGAGCAGCTGGGTTGAAGCCAAGGCTCCCCCAGAGCGCTGGCTCAGCCTCGGAGGGCAGTGGGACTGGGGCGCAGTGGGACACCCCATCTCCAATCCCCACCTGCACCACAGGAGCCACTCACCACCCGCTCAGCTCTGCCCAGACGCCAACACAGTCACTAAAGCCAGACTGATTTTATTCAAACTGCGAACATAAAACAGAATAATAAAAAAACCCCAAAACAACCCAACCCTCGCTGGCTTCAGAGCAGAAAGCCACAGGTAAACCGCGCCTGGGCTTTCCTTCTCCTCCTTCGCCCTCCCGTGTTAAGGCTGCATTTGTCACTGGTGACAAGAGGGAGGAGGGACGGGGTAAGCCCCGGCTCCTGCAACCCCCTGGCTCTTTTGCGGGAAGTTTGGCACAAATCCGGAGGGGCTGAGCCTGGCACAGGGCAGAGCAGGGCTCTGGCCCCATGGCCACGGGTGTTAGTGGGTCAGCATGAAGCTCCGAAAGCTACAGGATTACCTACAGGGCTGCGGCAAGGTAAGGGCAGATGGGGGGGAATGTGGCAGAAGAAGAGGTTTGCAACCCCGGCCACGGGGCCAAGGCTGCAGTGCAGGGCTGTACCTCCCCGCCCCGGCTTGCACACACATCTTGACTGTAAACGGCAAGTGATGGGGGCACTCAGCTCGCCCCAGCCCTGGCGAGGAGAACTAAAGGCTGGCTGTACGTGCAATTTTGGGCAGCGCCTGCTCAGCAGCCTGGAGCTAAGCAGGACCTGGGGGCCAGGATGCTGCACCCAGCAGGTTTTGGTGCTGGCAGGCAGGAGGGAGCCTGGGGCCGCACCAGGGGGTCACTGACCTCCTATCCCATGGGGTGCTGGCTGGTGGGGCACCACAGAGCTGCTGTGAGACCCAGTGCATCGCCCCCAGACAGCAGAGTCAGCCCCAAGAGCCTCTGCCAAGAGCCTGTGCCTGATGCACAGCTTGGCCATTGCACCCAGATGGCTCTGGATGGCTCTCCGCACCCCAGGAAAGTGCTGGCCCCTGGGCAGCTGACAGCTCCTGGCTGCCAGAAGCCCCGGGCGCGCAGAGCCACCGTCCCGGGGGACACACCACCCTGGTTAATCTTGCAGGTGATGCAGGGCCAGGGGGAAGCGTCACCACAGGATCGGGGTGGCCGTAAGCGGGACGCTGGGGGTGTGGATGCTGGGATGCTGCTCCCTCCCTGCTCCTTTCAGCACACAACTAATAATGTAACCTGCTCCAGAGCCTGTTCCTAAACATAAGTGTGGCCGGGTTTGGGGGGAGGGCATGTGTGTGGGGCGGACTTGGCCCTGGGCAGCACTGGTGGGCTGCTGCAGGCTTGGTCATGGCTCTCCAGCTGCAGCCCCGGGCGGTGAGGGAGGCAGGGGCCACCCCGGCCCGCCCCCCTCAGTCTGTTTTCCACACCTTGTTGAGGAACTTGACCACCTCGTCGTAGATGACGAAGACAATGGCCACATCGAGGCAGACGCGGCCCAGGCGAGGCACCGTGCCTTTGTAAAACCTGCCAGGGATAAAGGGGGTCCGTGGGCCTGGGTGCCCTCGTAGCCCCCTCCTCGCCCACCCTCCCCGCCACCCGGCCGCCCCAACCTCTGTTCCCCTCGCCCACCCTGCCGCATGGCTTACGCTAGGGGCCCTTCGTATTTCATGATCTGGTAGGCGCAGTCCCAGGTGCTCTTGTACTTGTGTGCTTCCAGCCCCTGCACAATGGGAAAAGCGGGGTCAGAGGCCAGAGCCGGGGGTGCATTCGGGGGGATTTCAGGAGGGAGGGGAAGCTGGGGCTGTGCCAGGAGGAACCGATTCCCCTTCACTGCTATGGGCCACCAAACCCACAGGGACGTCTCCACCTCCGTGTGAACACCTCTGAGCATCCCTACGGCCTGGCTGCGAGCAGGCAGCGTCCCCAGGCATCTCCCAAACCTTGCTGGCATTGGGCGCCTGCCCCAGGGGCTGCACAAAACAGCTCCCACACAGCGGGCGACCCCAGCCTGCCGCAGGCAGAGCAGTCCCGCACCGTGCTCCAGTGCTGTACCTGCATCCTGGTCTTCACCACATCCAAGGGTGTGTTGCCAAAAACGCTTGCAGCTCCTGCGAGGGCTCCAAACACCCCCGTGACAAAGGGGTTGATGACCTTGTTGGGATCGTCCCCTGAGAAGGAGGAGACGTTGAGGGCAGAGTGGTGGTGCAGGGATGAAGCATGGCATCTCTGAGGGAGCCCCCAGGGAAGGTCCCAGGTCTGGCTGCTCATCGTCAAGGCTTGTGTTGTGCTGAGCTGGGGGCTGGCGCGTTTGGAAGGGACCATCCAGCAGCACCAGCCCCGCAGAGCCCACACAGCACTGAGCAGCTCAGGGTCGGGGTGAAGGTGATGATCCAGCCCCATGAACTGTGTCCCCCCTGCCCTGGCTTTCATCTTCCTCCATTATGAGGGGCTGAGCCACGAGAAGCAGAGGGTGTGCTGATGGAAAGCCCAAACCTAACTCCTGAGGATGGGCTGGGGGAGCCAGTGGCACAGCTGGGGTGGCATGGGGGGACGGCAGCACCATACCTTTGTACCAGTTCTTGAGGGAGGTCATGACGAAGAAGCGGATGGCCTGGTTCGATCCTTGCTTGAGGACAGTTGCGGTTAAGCCCTGGTAGGTCCCCTTCAGTCCTGCAGCAAGACAGGGGGTTGGAGGGGAGCACCAGCCTCACCCAGGCAGAGAAAAACCTCTCCAGGTCACTGGTCCCGTGGGTACAGGGAGGGGGGACAACAAGCCACGACTTTCCCAGGACTCACCTTGTTCCCGAACGATCTCCCGGACACCGTGGAAGAAGCCGCGGTATTTGGGCTTGGCAGAGCTCTGGTCATGGATAAACTTCACCTGTGGGGAGATGACATGCCTGTCCCAACAGAGGCGAGGGGGGATACAACAAGCCCCAAAGGGCTGCCAGCTGCCTCTTGCCTTGCTCCAGGGACGGTCCTGAGACCAGAGCTGACCCACATGGCCGGGCAATGCCGTGTGAGTCCATGGGGGAAGCCTGCGCCCATGGCCAGCAGCGCACTTTGTAAAGGAAAACTTAGGAAATGGCCTCTACAAGCAACTGCATGGGTTTTACAGTACNACATGGCCGGGCAATGCCGTGTGAGTCCATGGGGGAAGCCTGCGCCCATGGCCAGCAGCGCACTTTGTAAAGGAAAACTTAGGAAATGGCCTCTACAAGCAACTGCGTGGGTTTTACAGTACTAAAATGGGTGATGGGATGGCTCCTGGGCGAGGGGCTCCTCACCAGACTGTGGAAGGGGCCACGGCCACAGGACCTGAACCCTCTCTCCCCTACAAAACCAGCCCGAGCAAACCCACACAGCCCTCAGGTCACCGAAAGCCGGGTATCCCTGGCTCCCAAGCCCTCTCACCCCGGTTTGTGGGGTGTGCCAGGGCGGGGGGACACTGGCAGCTGCCTCCCACCTTTATGGTCTCCATGGGGCAGACCACCACCACGGCCTCGGCCACGCCGGCACCCAGCCCGCAGATGAGGCCCCGCGTGCTGTCCAGCCGCCCCTGCTCGTCTCTCATCTGGTTGCTGAGGAACTCGAACATCCCGAACCTGCGGAGGAGCCACCGTGCCAACCCCCGGGCGCCCAGCCAGAGGGCTGCTCCCCGCTGCTCTGGGTCTGTCCCTGGCAGCAGCCGCGCACGCTGTGAAAGGACCCTCCCAGTCCGGCAAAGCACCCAGCTTCGGCAAAGTGTGCTGGGGACGTCGAGGCCAAACCCATCCCCCTTGTTTTGCTGCCACCCTGCATTCCCCCTTGCTCATCCCATGCCATGGGGGACACCTACCTGACGGCAGCCTTGGGGATGGAGCCGTACACCAGCGAGCTGAGCCCCCGGTACAGCCCCCGGATGCCATGGTCACGGACGGTCTGCTTCACACAGTCCCCTGTGGCAGAAGACAGCGGCATCGCTGTCACCCGTCACACCAAGGGCCACCACGCTGCCCCACCGCCCACCTCACCAAACCCTGCTCCCCCCAGCTCCAGCCAGGCTCCCTGGAGCCTCCAAATCCAGCTGGTGGGTCGGGGCTGGGCACTGGGCGCATGCTCACCAATGCCCTTGTAGCGGGGAGGGTTTGCCTTCTCGTCCAGCTGCAGCTGCGTCTTCACGTACTCGGTGGGGAATGTGATGCAGATCTCGATCCCTCCAGCCAGGCCACCTGGGCAGGAGAGGAGGGGACACAGGGGTCAGGAGCAGTACCACGCTGGTCCAGCACCATGTGGCTGTTGCCAGCTCCACGATGGCTGAGCCTGAGACCTCTGGCAGCCAGGTGTGGGCTGGGATGCAGTGTCCCTGTCCTCACTAAACCCCTGGGAACTTCACATGGCAGCAGGGCCCCACACCGGCCTGGCACCCTGCACAGGCATCATCACTGCCTGGCCATGGCAAGAGCTTGCATGGGGATCGGCCGAATGGGTGGGAAAACTGGGCAAAACACCGCACCCATGGCTGCTGCTACAGCATTGTTTCCCCCTCAAAGGCTCCTCTCCNGGCAAGAGCTTGCATGGGGATCGGCCAAATGGGTGGGAAAACTGGGCAAAACACCGCACCCATGACTGCTGCTACAGCATTGTTTCCCCCTCAAAGGCTCCTCTCCCCCGCTGGAGCCCCGCACCCCGCAGGCGAGCTGCCAGCACAGGGAGTTATAAACCTCAGAGCACAACAGTGCTGCATGAGGCCCAGCACTGCTCCTCCAGCGCCAGCAGGAGCCCATTTATGGATCCGGCCATGTCAGCGTGGAAGCGCAATTATCATCAAGCCCGTCCGACCACTTCAGGCTCACGCAGCGGCGGCTGCTGGGCGCTGATTACACCGGCTGAAGCCTTTCCCACCACAGCCCAGGGACGCGCCAGCACCCCGGCAGCAAGCAATGCCAGCTCTCTGTGGTTTGGCTCCCCTTGGTGTGCTTGAAGCTCCTGCAGCTGGCCCTGCCATGAGCAGCGGAGCCAGCTCCGGCTGGGCCGCAGGTCCCAGGAGCTGGGCTTGGCCCTGGCCAGCCGACTAACACTGCACAGCTCGGTTCCTTGCATCACAGCGCAGCGGGCGCTCTTTGTGCCAGTGCAAGGAGGAAGTGCAGGCCCACTCCAGTGCAGAGCTGAGCCAGGCTGCCCCATGCCTCACAGGGCCTAATCCCACTGCAGCCCAGGTCAGGGCACAAGCCAGCACTGGGGCAAAGCCCTTGGTCAGGACCAGCCACCTCTCCAGGACCAGGTGCTGCACTGGGCAATGCTGGGGAGCCCTGGGATGCTGCCGCTGGGGCTGGGCACACTCCAGAGCAGTCCCCGAAGGCCTCCCAGCTCGGCAACTTGGGCCCCAGCACCACAGGGGTCAGGCTGCCAGCTCCCAGTCGGGGACAAGTCTCCCACCTCGCCGCCACCAGTCCCTCCAGCCCAGCCACGTCCCCAGCGTGACTCAGCACTCAGCAGTGCTGTGGCTCCCACCACAGCCACCCGCCGGCACGCAGCCTTACCAGCACGGCGCCGCCACAGCCCAGGGGACACAATGGTGTCCCCACAGGGGGACGTGCTGCCATCGTGGGAAGGGCCAGCACAGGGGCACGGTGCAGCAGTGGGTTATCTTGCTCTGTGGCAAAGCGCAGCCCCAGCACCGCACCGTGGAGCACAGCTCGGCATATCAGCACTCTCCAAAGCACCCCACGAGGGGATGCTGATAGCAGACGCCACGGCCCGCGAGACAGGGATCCAGGCCGTGGCTGCTTCCCATGACAGCAGCGAGTGGCCCCAGCTCCTCTGGCCGGGGGGGTTTCTCACATAGTCTTATTTCTTCTGTACCACTTCCAAATTTACAAGAGAGACCCTTAATCTCTCTGGCACTGCCTCCAGCTCCCCCCTGCAGAGTGCCATCAGCAAAGCCTGTCCCAGCAGACAGGCTACCATGCCCCAGGGCATCACTGCCTTCTCTCTTTCTGGAGGGAAAGGAAAGAAGCCTTGCTGCACTCCATCCTGCAGCTAGCCAGCACCCACCTTAAAACAGCCTTATCTTGGTTTGTTTCCACCAGGCAAAAGAAGCAGCAGGCACTCGTCCTCTCCAAGGCAGCCAAGAAGCTGTGCCAGCACGCAGCCCAGACTGGGACAATGGGAAAGCCCAGCCCCATGCTCCAAGAGCATCCTCTCTCCTCCCGCAGGCACGGCAGGGATAGGGACACCGCAGCACCCATCCTGAGGGCAGGACCCACCAGCCCAGCCTGGCAGCATCGCATCCTGTTGGGGCTCTGGGGACGGGGCGCAAGGCCAGCCCGGCTCTGCTGCAGCAGACAAAGGCCCCTTGTTTCCCTCTGTGTTCCCAGAAGGGGCCAGAGCTTCTCATCCCGGGCCAGGCAGGCGCCTCCCGGGAGGCGGCAATGGGTGACACTGCCGGCCTTGACGCTCTGCAGCACCCTGTGCTTCAGCAGCATGGGACAGAGCTGTGGCAGCCGCAGCAAGGCTGGCTCATGCCATCATGGCCAGCCGCCAGCTCTCCCCCGGGGCACCCGCGGGATGACAGTCACCATCCCCAGGGTCCCCAAAACTCTCCTGCGGCCCCCTCGACTCTTTCCCGTCCTTGGCATGTCGCTCAAAGGTGGCAGATGCTGCCAGTCCCATGGCACAGGGGCTTACCAAGCACTGTAATTTCTGCTGCAAAGCCCAACAGCTCCTGTGGGAGCAGCTGGCGGGTCCCCGGAGAGCAGCGTGATGAGGAGCAGCACCCTCCAGCTGGGTGCAACGGCCCCCAAAAAGCCCAGCAATGGCTGGCACCTCTCTGTACTGCTACACACCACTGTGCCACCAGCCTAGCTGCCTCCGCAGCCACACGAACGACCCAGGTGCTGCCAAGGCCACTGCCCTCCCTCCTACACCGCAGACCTGAAGTGCTGGACATTTGAGCCATAAATGTTTGCTCTCTCTCAGTCCCCCAGCACCAGCTGCTGCCTCAGCACCAGGAGCCAGACAGCAGGGGAACATCCAGGACAAGCACCAGTCCAGGGGCAACCAGCGCCTCGGCTTATGGCAGCCATACCAAATGGCAGGGAGGGATGCCGCACCTTGTCTTGAGACCTGCAGCCTCAGTAGCCACCAGGATTACTGGCATTTGTCCATGCAGGGGAGGCAAGCAGAGTGGACACTGGTGCCCTGTCACCTCTGTCACTGTGCGCTGGGGACAGATGAGGGGAGGGCAGCCTGCCCAAAGGCTGCCTGCCACTGCACAGCTCCAACACTCCTCAGGCGGCTGCACGCACATAGATCACAGGGCACGGGAACAGGTCTGTTGAGGGAAATACATCCAGAGGAGGACATTCTCCCTTGCCCTGCTCGGAGACATGTGCTACCGCACTGCCAGGTCCCCTCCCTGCCCCCCAGATCCCACGGGAAGAGGCACTCGGCAGTGACTCCAGATACACTCCATGACTTGGGGCAATTTTTTCCTGTTTTCCTCTGCCTGCAGAGAGACAGGGTGGCACAAACCGCCTGCTTGCAGCCCCTGCCCTCCCTGGAAGTCAGGCCCAGCAGCTGCCCTGCTCTGCTGTCGAGCGTCCTCTCCCACACCCTTTTATTCCAGCAGAAACCTTAGTCTGGGCAAATAAATCACCCCACTGCCCATGAGCAGCAGCTCCTTCCAACTCCCCTCCCTCGCCAGGGCTGCTGAGGGCTTTGCAACCTGTTTACCCGGACTTTAACCAGCAGCTTCAGCTCTTGCAACATCGCAGAGTCAGCAGGAACAGCCAGCAGCAAGCACTCAGGAGGTGAAAGAGCAAGTGGGGTAGCCCAGATGCTGAGCCAAGGCTCTCAGTTATTAGCTGGATGCAGGAGAGCCAGAGGAGAGAGGATGTCCTTTGGGGAAAATTGCTCTGCCCGGCGCCAAAGAAGGTGCCACCAGCGGGAGGATCCCACTGCCGCACTGGGAATCGCTCCCTGCCTCCAGCGAGCCTGCAAGCACCCCAGCTGCCAGCAATCCCGACCCCGCAGGCCCAGCGGGGAAGGCAGAGAAGGGAAAAATACCTGTTTGTCAGCCACTTGGCATGGTTTTCCCAGAAAAACTTTAGCTCTCCTTTGTGGAGAGGCCAGCAGAGTTATTTGAGGATGCAGCCGCAGCCCTTGGGCACCGCTGGGGAGAGCTGGCAGGGAGGAGAAGAGGGTTTTTAGGGACAGCGGGAGGGTGCTGCCCCCACGACGCTCATGCAGCATGTGACAGCATCAGCGCATGCAGGTTCAGCTAATGACCTCAAACCCCATCAGCGAGTAGCTTCACCGGTCGACCAGCCTGTCCCGGCGCCCAGTGCAGGGTGGGTGCCGAGGGCAGGAGGATGCAGCCTCGACGCCGAAGACGAGCAGAGCCCCGGGGGCCAACGCAAACCAAGGCTGGGCAGCCAGGGCTGGCACTGCCACCCCCTGCAAACCCCGGCCCGGAGACAAGCGCCCCAGCCAGCACCCGCTGCCCTGTTTGGGAGCTGGGGAGGGGCAGAGGGTGGCACGGTCCCTAGTTGCTCCTGCAAGTGCCTGTGCCTGCAAAAGCATCCTGCTCCTGCGGATGGAGCAGCGGGGCTCCGTGCAGCTCTGATGAGAAGCAGGCACCTAGAGAGCAATTTCGGCCCCTCCAGTTTCAGGGTAATTTCACATGCAGATGCACAAACACTTGATTTCCATACAAAAAGCTCCTTTTGACTTCAGATCCTTTCAGGCCAGACAAAATTATTCCTAAGGGTCTGAAAGCAAAGCAGCAAGAGTTCTCACTTGGTGTGGGGAAGGCAGGGCTGACCCGCGCCTGAAGCACCCCTCATGCTGGCTGCGCAGCTCGAGGCTGGTGGGAAGGCACAAACAGGCTTTCAGCTCTCCAGAGCCCCTCGCACGTTCCCTCTCTGTTCGGAGGGCACCCGGCCCACTTTCAGACGCAGGTGTATGGGGTGAGCTGAGCAGCTGAGACTGGTGACACAGACCAGACGCTGCGGGCACAGCGGGCAAACCCACCTGCCTCCTCTGTGCTGTACTTGTGGTTCCCACCCTCACAGGGGAACTTGGTGCCTTTCCCTGGTAGCCAGGACAGCCTTCAGAGGTGGCGAAATAAAAAATAAAAAAGAATCAAAGACCAGCAGGGTGCTACAAATCAGGGAGCCAGAAATGCCCACTCCACTCATCACGGTTCTCTGCAGCCCCGGTGTGGCCGCATGAGCAGCACAGACCTCTCTGCCTGCCTGCCACCCCTTCTTGGCAGGGAACTATGCTGCTCTTGAGCCACGCTATTAACATAACCCAGCTAAAGGCGGTGGAGAAATCGTACCATGCCTGCAGCAGTGAAACGGGTTCAGCGGGCTCCACCCTCCTCCGCACCGTCCCACCACAGGCCATCTTGTGAAGCGGGCTCAGGGACAGAGCCTGGCTCCAGGAGCGGGCAGGCACCTCACTGGGGACTGCGCTCTCCCGGAGAGCTGGCTTTCAGCGGGGCTGGCACCACAGTCCTCGCCCAGACACCTTCTCCTGCAGCACACAGCCCTTCACCACCTACCTGCTGCCCCATCCTTGGGGAAAACCACCACAGGGGCTGCTCCAGTGGGGAAAGGTCTTGTATGGCGCTGAGATCGGGGAGGGCTGCTTCCCCCAAACCAGACTGCCAGAGGATTACCCGTGCTTTGGTTAGAAGAGAAAAACCATGTGCTGCAACAGGCCAGCCCATTTCAGAGGGTGTCCATCCCCTGTGCTGGGGCCAGGGGCCCTGGGAGGTCTCATATCTGATAGGGGCAAGGCCAGCAGGGGGCACAGGGGTTCAGCATGTCCATCGGTAAATACACACGTGGCCGTTTTCGTCATGGGAACACGCTACAGGCAGCCCGGCAGAAGTCTCATCCCCTCACCGGGGATACACAGAATGACAAACATGAAACGCGCCTCTCTGTACCCCGTGCCATCGGGTGGGTAAACAGCACCATGCAAACAGCACTGTAGATAATGCTGTGGACTGGGATGGAGTAATTTGTCCTTAATCTTACTGGAACCATCCTGTTTCAACAGGCCGCCCTTTCAGAACTCGCTCATTCATCTCCTATTTGCATTTACTTCTCAATGGGCCAATATTGCAATAAAACATTGTATTTTAAACATCTTGGCTGTGAGTATGATGGCAAAAGCCATTTCCCTTTGCTCGCAGTCACAGCATCGTCTGCCTTCGGTGCTGAGTTCACCCTCGGGGACTGTCAAGCCCCCTGTCCTGGCTCAGCTCTCCTTCTCCCTGCTGCCCTGCGCACCCCAAGGCACTGGCTCTGCTGCTGTGAGCTGGCTCCTGGCCAACCCATCGCCTCACTTCAGACACCTACTTTTTAAGTGTCCAAAAATCTTTCTAAAGACAGGCAACAGGCAGCCAGAGTCAGAGTGCAGAGCTGCAGGACTCTTCCCCCAGCACAGCCCTATAGCTGGATGAAGGAGCCACTGCCAGGACCAAGGCTTCCCTGGGGACAGGCTCTGGTCCCCCAACAACCAGCACAGGGGAACGACTGCTGTACAAGGCACTGAAGCACAGGGAGAGAGAAGACAGCACAAAATCAACCGTTGCTGTCAAGAGATGACCCCAGACCTCACGGCACAAGCACAGGGTCACCACTGCCCAGACAGGAGCAGGGAGGCTGCATCGGCATGCACCGCACAAGGCCGCCAGAGACGAGAGACGCTGCAACATCCTTGAGCTGTCAGCTCGCAGTGTTCATCGCCTCTGGGAAGACTGATGGCTCCTTCCAATCACTTACGTCAACCCAGAGAAAATGGTTGCCTGCAGAATGTCAAGCAGAGCATCAGACATGAAAATCTCAGAAACTCACACAGAATTCATTCAGACCAAAGAAGCTGGGCACCCCAATGTGGTTTCCCAGTCCTGGGGCTGACAGCCTCCTCCCATCAGAAGCCCTAGGGTTGCTCTGGGTTTCTGCAGCAGTTGCAGTCCAGGAGGGCTCACAGGCAGGCAAGGACGCACTCAGGGCCAGTGTGCTCCTGCCCCACTCCCCAAACAGATGCCAGCCAGAAGAAGCAACCCCAGGGCAAACACCAGTCAGGCATGATGCACTAAGGGCCAGCAGACCTAGCGAGACTGGTTCCCTCCACGCTCACCAATCCTGCCCCTCGGCCATGTTCAGCCCACTGCCTGACTGCCCCAGCTCAGCATCAAGGCAGGGACATCCCCTACTCTGCCATGAACACCAGGCATCCATCTAAAAGCCAGGAAGCATGCCGGACCACGGCCATTCCCAGGAGCACAACCTCCCTCAGCCTCCCAGGAGGGCAACGGCCCTGGACGCCCAGGTGGACTAAGGACTTTTAGGAAAGGAGTTGGACTCTGCAAGAGGCACGTCACAGCTTTCACAACCAGTCCCTGACTCCTCTCTGCTGTAGGTACAGGATTTCCTAAGAAATATCATATCAAGAGATTAACAAAGAAGAGGAAACTGAAGCTCTAATTACTGCTTTGTTTCTCATGTGATCCTGGGCTCCCTGCTAAAGGTGTGCTTCATGCCCTGCCCTGCAGGCCCTTCTCTTTCTCCCTGCAGGGTCCCTCTCCCTCCTGCCCACATCCCTCCTTGGACCTTGGTGCACAGCACTGCTCTTTCCCAGTGGTACCTAATGTTTGTAGCAAACATCATAGCAACAGCCGCAACCATTGCAAGTTCCTTCCAAATCAAGCACAACGTAGGGCAGCATCCAGGCGTCCTGTCTCCCTGACCAGGCAGGATTAGGCGTAGGCAGAACAGCAACTGTGCACCAGTCCCTGGGTAAGCAGAGGCACCATGAAAAGAGCAAGGCAGCTGGGAGCTTCTCCGTGGGAGGGAGCAGACCCCAGGCTTCAAAGCCAGCTAAACACAGAGTAAGACTGTACTCGGCTCTGAGCAGAGCAGGCAAAGCCTTTCATCAAACGGGCACTGCTAACCAGGAGCAACAGTCTCAGCAGGAGGGCAGGGGAGCAGGGGTTTGCCTGCAAAATGGTGAGGACCATTTGCGCTACGCTCTAAATAGTCCATCGCAGGCTGACTCAAGCTGACCTAACAGTGCTGCGGCGTCTGAAAACCCAGCAGGAGCCCTCTGGGGAAACAGGGGTGACCACCTCCGCCAGCTCTGCAGCCAGTGTTCCTGCCTCACTGCGTGCTACCTTTATTTCGAGCTTCCTGCATGGCCCCGTCGTGGGAGCTGCGCAGTGGACCGGCAGCACGCATCCCTGCAGGAGGCTAAAGGGTTTGTTTGGAAACCACAGCACAGAAACTGGAAGGTGGCTGTAGGGAGGCTGGAGCCACGGCTGGACTCCCGAATCTACCTGCTAATAGGTTATCATTACCCAGAGACATGGGCTGGCCCTCAAACCAGCTCAAGAAAATCATGCCAGCTTTACAAGAGGTAACTGAGCCAGCAGATTAGTTAGACAGATATAGATAACATCCATTTCAGTGTAAAGTCTATGTGTTTATCAGTCTTCTAAGCAAGTTTAAGCTAAGCCATATTATGCCAAACCTCAGTGTTCTATAGCCATCTCACTTCTGATCCAGTGCCAGCTCCCCCAAACCAACTTTGTACCATTAGTTCAGAGCCTGGGGGGCTCTTTCCCTTGCAAAGGGGGTGCAGGGGTCAAACAGCGGCAGGGACCCACACACACTGAGCTCTGCACTTGGGAAGCCCAGTGTGCACGGAGCACCCCCAAGACCAAGTCCTGGCAGCGACACCCACCATCATGTGCTTGGGCCACACTCAGCTGCAGCATCGGCAGCAGCACAGGCTGTGTGGAGCAAGGTGAAGTGCTGTCTTGGCACACAACTGCTTGGACAAATGAGAGCCCATTAGCAAATTAATTTTTAACTTTGCATTTGCCTGTTGCGACAACTGAAGGGGAAGAGCTCTTGGCAGCCAGAGCTTCACTTGCATCTCTTCAGAAGAGCCAGCTCCAGCCTGCTCAGCTCTGGGCAGCATGAGGGAGCCATGCCTCCTTGGCAGAGGATTTCAATTACACACAGGGCCTGGGAGCGGATACGCATCCAAGGTGGGATGACGGCTGCTTATTTAACTCCACCAGTACAAGGCAGATGAAGCACAGCACAGGAGGAATGGCTCATCTTGAACACCTCCAGCTCTCCAGAAGGCTGAGTTTTGGAGCACACGCCCCTGTTGTGCAGACAGATGTCAGATGAGAACCCTGGGAATACCAGCAAACCCCTTAAAGTCAGCAGAGACAGCCACAAATGACACTGCATGTCCCCAGCAAAGGGCTGGAGGGCTGAGCACACTGGGGAGCGGGGAGTTAACAGCAGCTTTCTCCTATTTACGTGGTTCTCTAATACAATTAGATGCCACAGATGCTTGGCTGGACTTCTGCCAATTAACCAATTACTCTGATTTGCTAGATGTGAGGAGAAGACCAGCATCTCAATAGGGTCCTTCTTCCACCTCTGCAGCCCCACATTGATCCAGAAGGGCTCCTCTAAGTGGGGACATGTGCAGCTTCATGCTGTATCACCCAACCTGACACCTGGCAGAGGCCCCAAGCACCACGTCCCTTCCTTCACACCAAGCAACCTCCCTGACAGGGGAGCCGCAGCCTCTTTCAGAATATGCCGATAAGCCACCTACAGCTGATGATCCCTGATTACAGGCCCACGCAAGGGCTATGAAAGTATCCTGGTACACTGGCCCAGGCAGTGACAACCTGATGCACTACACACGCACAGCGAGTTGGGAAAGACTGGGAAGGCTAGATGTGAAGCAAACCGCCAGTCTTTCCTATCATCCTAAGCTTGGATTAAACCACATTTAAAAGTCCTCTAAATAAAAGGGGAAAAGAGGAGGCCTGAACTAACAACCCCCTTTGACGGGGTGGCAGCACAAGTCTTGAGATCCCTGAAGCGCACAGAGCCCTGGAGCAGCCTAGCCTCACCAGCGGTCTCATTGGAATGAGAAGGCACGTTCTTGTTTGGCCGCCGCTGCGCCGCTGCCTCCTCCTCGTGCCCCTGCCCTTTGGCCAGGCAGCCCGGCTGGCAGCACAGACCCCTGCAGGAGACACGACACAGGGAGGCCTTACCACCCTTTGCACGCTCCAGTGCTCACATCCATTCCCCACAGCGCTGCCTCCAGCAGTTCTCTAGAGCTGTGCGACTGGAGGCCAACCGCCAATGCAGGGGCCAGTGCTGGTGGGCAGAGCGGAGCAGCAAGGGCTGGGCTCCCTGAGCCCGGCCGGAGGCATAGACAGACCCTCGCTCCTTCAGAGTCCCCACTACAGGAGGCTGGAGCTCTGCCCTCGAAGGGGAGCAGGGAGCTGGACAGACAAAGGCACAATCGTAGGAGGAGGAATTGGCTAGAAAACACAAAAGCTCTAAACACGCCAATCCTGTGGAGACCAGCACGGCTCATTTCAAAGGGAAGACGCTAATCTCCACTGTGGGAATTGTCCTGCAAGTGGCAGGAGAAAGCAGGGAGCTAATGAACAGCTACAAAGGAGTTTTACAAGCCTGCAACTGTCTTGGACTCCATTCATCTCAAAGTTCAAACCAGCCACAAGCAGGAGGAAGCACGTTAACTCCGCAGTTACTGCTGCACTTGGAACCTGTTTCAGATGCCATGGAAATGGCCAGAACTGCACACGAAATCGTGCCCCGATCCACGGGGCACGGTGAGACACAAAGGAGGGACCAAAAAGCCCTAAGCGGAGCTGTAACCAAAGCAAGGCACGGCTGTAGCAGGAACAACCCGAGTGCTGCCGCTTCAGCCTTCTCCCTTAACATCTTCAGGGGCGGCGGACGGACGGCCTCTGCTGATGCCTCTTCCAGCAGTTCAGCCCCCTCCTGCCAACCCGAAAACCTGCCCCGCTGACCAACGCGACTGCCGCGAGCCCTGCGATACCGTACTGGGAACGCCAGCAGCTTCCCAGCAAGGCCACAGGTTGCAGGCACAGCCTCAGGGTGACGCGGCGACCTCCGCCGGGAGCAGCGGGAGCCCGCAGAGCTGACGCCCAAGCTAGGCATGCAGCCGCGGGAGCTCTTCGGCTGCTGCCAAAGGGAAACGCCGGTTCGCCGCTGGCCACCTCCCTGGGGCTGAGGGCCACCGGGATGCAGCGGGAGAGGGGCGCTCTGCAGACCGCCCCTGGGGCTGCCGCGCTCGCAGGCGGGACGGGCACGGGCGGTCGCGGCGGGCTGGGTGGAGGCAGGGATGCAGCCCAGCACGGATGCCCACGCTGGCAGCGGCGGCCGGGAGACCCCGCCCGGGGCGGGGAGAGCTCCGGGGACGGGCAGGGGGGCGCTTACCTGCCAGGATGGCCTTGCCG
>VZSC01012181.1:58494-78627 GCA_013398225.1 Steatornis caripensis | reverse complement strand
CGGCACGGCAGCAGGCTCGCTGCTCTTGGACGAAGGTAGATTGGGCCTTTGCTGGGCCGAGTGCGCTTTAAAGGGGGGGCTTGCTCCTCACGCCCTTTGCTTGAATCATTTATGCTTAGGTCAGTGAGGAAGGAGATAAGGGAACTCCCAGGGCAGCGATCGCATGTGAACGCCTAACGTTGTAAGCGGGAGAGAAACCAAAACATTCTCACAAGGCTGCCTGTTTCAGACTTTGCGCTTGTTTCAGATAAATCCCCCCACCCAAGCCTAAACATTATTAGAAGCTCCTAAATAATTAGGCTGTGCAAACTGTACCACTACTTTTTTTTTTCTTTAGCGGCAGCCAGAGGAAGATAGTGAAAGCTGTATTTACAGGAATGCTGCAGAGAAAAAACACCACTTTCCATCTGGGATTTCACCAAAAGCAGGGAACACAAGCCGGACGCCAGAGCTGTGTTCTCCCTTGCACCTGGAACAGATACTCTATTCCAAAGAGGGAACATTTTGCGTAAGAGATCTCCCCGAGTCATGCATAGAACATGCTCCTGTCCAGACTTGCTATCTCCGTGCTTTGTGACATGATTTTTGCATAACAAGATACAGCAATTGGGCAGCCGGGTTCTGGCTGCCAGCCAGAAAGGGAACTCAGCAGCAACAGCACAGTGATACAGCTGTGGCATTGGGGCTAAACTGACTGCAGAAAGACCATTTGGGAAACCAAAGCACCTTTATTCTGCCAGGATTAAAAAGCAAACGAACATGTACTTGCATTGCAGAACTCATCCCCAGATGATGCCGGAGCTATATGTGGTTTCAGAACAGTTAAGACAGTCACAGAGGCAAATCCATTGAGGTGGGCCCATGCCAAGTCTAAGGTCGCCCACCTCCAGCACTGGGAGGTAAGGGGGGAAAATAAGTAACATGTGAAGGGTACACAGAAGGAAGGAACGTTCACAGTCCCAGTCACAGATGCAGAGCAGCTCCTCAGGGCTTGGATTAGCAGTACTTGAATGGCAAAAATAAGATAAATCCTTTCAAAGATGGCAAACAAATGGAAATGCATTTGGATTTCTGATTAATCTCTGCAACTTCACTACCTTTCCATCAAATTACTGTAACATTCATGTATGCTTGTAGACACATACACCCACTGCTGTGAGGCCACGATTAACTTCACAACAAACACCGGCTCTTAGGGATTCCCAAATAAAGACACAAAGGCCTTGTGCACAAGCTCATCATCGTCCAAGAAAATACTACACCACATACTTAACTTTCATCAGCCTCAGTGGGACTCGCAACAGTGCTTACTTTACTGAACAGGAAAAGGATTATTCATATTTAATCACATGCAGATTGCAAGCCATCTCGACTTGACCTCCAAGAAGCTAACAACACTTATCAGCAGAAAGCCTGAAGGAGAAGAGCATCTAAGGAAGGATAAGCAATGTCTGAAATACCAGAGGCTGGAAAAGGTGTATTTTAAATCCTATAAGTTACTTAGATGAAAGTAAGGACCTGACCGGACCTGCACGCTCAGGAGCATATCCTAGGGAATGGGCGGTCAAAGCATAAAAGAGCAGGTACTGTTACAGACAGGCTATCAAGTCCTCAATCTTACTGCTCTCACTTCAGGAATTTTCATGGAAACAACCCTCTGACAATCTGAACCCATTTCCCTTGCTGGTGGTCGGTGCTTGTTTCTGCTGCCATTGAAAGATATGAGAATTGTGAAATACAGTCAGGCACTCTTGCGGGCTGTACACCTCATGGCATCCCTCCAGGCCCTAACAGTCAGAAATAAAGAGAACTACTGAAGATGAAAGCAACTTCCATGAGGTGTTTTTTTTTTTTTTTTTAAACACAAACACTGGTTGTAGGCAGAGCTTTCTGGATCCTAGCAAGCACATAAACACTGACCCCACTTGATCAGTTCCAACTTACCCATCCCTTGCCTTGCCCCAAAATAATTTTTTTTTTTAATTAGCACAACTTGATGCCCCTGGCAGCACACCAGTTTCAGAGACCGTAACTGGTCAATATAGGGCAGATAACTTGCTATTACATACCCTCGAATCAGAGAATCTCTTCAGTTCACTGAAGAGCTGTATTATCTGAATTGTTACAACTCGTCAACCACTACAAATCCTTCCATGCGTTATTAATCCACATCACTTGGGGTCTTACAGTAAAATATGAAAACTCATTTCCTCTTGGGTTCTGACAAGAACAAATGATTCCTTTATGCGTAACAGATCCTGTGCATAACAGCAGAAATGATCATGCTGGAGATCTGAGTCAACATTTCCCCAGCTTTCAAGCGTGTGCAGCAGGAGCTACTGTGACTACAAGGAAGATGATGCTATTCCAAAACAACTCGCACAATTCCCACTTGAGCACGCATGCAAAAAGAGCTCCTGTTGATACTCAAGATTATTCACTGAGACTACCAAGACTGAGCATCTGAAGAGCCCAGCAGAAGTCCCTGTTACATTGACATTTGAATGGGCCTGACATCTCAGAAGACGAGTGAAATCCATGCACAGCATTTACAGGTTACCATTCTGCTATCAGACCACATTCATGCTTTCCTTACAGCGCGATGTATTACTGAAAGAAACTACTCCAGCTGACAACCCTGTTAGCAGTTTGCTCTATGTGAGGCCATTTCCCCACCCTCAAAATGAAAACAAAAATGTATCTTCCAAAAGGAAAACAATTCAAAGATTTAATAACCACTTCTTCCCACTCAAATCCACTCCTAGCTTCCTGGCTGGATAACCAGCACTCTGGGAATTTGTGCTCTGCATAATATTGGAGACCTCATCACTGGAAAAGAACCTACCAGATGACTTTGCAGTTCCTTCCTTCCATAACCACTAGGGGGAAAAGGAGAAATACAGGTTTTTAGATGAAGGTATTTTAAAATCTTCATTAAAACCACAGCAGATAGGAAAAAAAAATCTCAAGTCATTGAACCACACAGGAGAACACATGACTGAATAAACTCAAAAGTTGACTCAGAATTTCTAAATTCTGACAACTAAAACCAAGGCTTGCCCTTCACTGACTTTATTTCAAATTCATACCACCTTAATGCTTAAAAGCTGGCAATTTTATAGTCTACTTGCGCTTGAAAAAAACTGATGGATTTTGCTACCTTCCTGAAAGATCTCAAAGGCTCCAGACTGAAACACATACCTATAGCAACAATTCTGCAGCACTTTATTAGTGAAACACGAGTCAGGATCTGTCATTACCTTTGGAAAGATGCTCACAGAAAATGCACAGTACTGAAAACTAAGCAAACTATACTAGCAACAAACTCTTTGAAGGCTGAATGCTTCCTGAAGTAAGAGATGTAGGAGAATAAAAAACCCTCCAGATCCATTAAGCTGGACTGGTACACCTGCAGGTTGCTATAGCAAGTATTCATTCACTCGTCAAACCACAACCTAATTGCACACGAGTGTCACAAAGCACTCTGGTATCATTAAGCATTTTCCAGCCTTGTGTTCCATAACATTTTATCACAAATTCAAGATGCCTCAATTTTACCTCGTAGGAACAAATGAGATTGAAGCAGTTTTGGGGTACTCTAAAACAACAAAACAAATAGTCAGCTTGGAACCAAGTGACAAGCCAAACCATTTACAGCAGAACAGGAAAGACTCAGAAAGACTGAAAGAAGTTCTACAGATGAGAAACATGCCCTGTCACAAGGTAGTACACACACTTCCTAAACTGGTCGTTATGGGAACTTGGTACACTCAGTGCTACTTGTTCCAAGATTTGCAAGATTGCTAGTCTCATTTTTTTTCAGTACAAATTGGATCCACTGTCATGCTGGTTTAATCACACCAAGGGTTTCTCAGTGGCCAAGTTCTAGCCTGCCAATTAAAGTGTCACATACTGAAGCATAAATGTTAACTATACAGCACTTGAACAGTCAGCTTTGCCTGAGTACAGAATATGTGCCCAAGTACAAAAGTTATCCATGCTCATTTAAGTGGGCATCAGGCAACAAAGGATTTGTTTGTCAGTTTTAGAGGGCAAAACCCAGAAGAAATCTTTTATGCTTCTGAGTAACTATTGCTGGTTATGCTAGGGGAAAAAAAGTAACTTCCTTTTTTCACACAGCCTTGTTAAGGGATCCATGCCATGGTGGAAGTGCCACCTCTCAGCACCGCAGCTGCTAAAAAAAGAAACTATTAAATCAAAATTAAGTTTCGGACCTTACAGTTACTACCGTCTTTCCTGTATCATTCCTGTAATTCATACTAACTTGAACAGACTTCATCTGCCTACAATTTTTATTTTTCAAGGAGCAAACTGACTTAGCTTTTCTGCTACACTACCATTTAATTATAGAGCCCTAAAAAAGGAGGGCAGAAGGGAAATAGAAGTCTTGTAAAATACCACAATATGATGTAGCCAATAAGAAACAGAACTTACCCAGCAATGCATTCCTCCTGAGTTTAATGCAAGTTTATGTGGCTAGCTCATCCGGCCCAACAGAGCAGACAGCAGCAGCCTCCACCAGAATCCTGCTTCTAGCAGCAGCTTTGTTAGACATTCTTCCTCCCCTACCCTTTCACTTGATTTTTCGCACCAAAAGAAACCAGTAACCCTTAAAGATGCAAGGGAGCAAAGGATAGTGCTAGCACAGAGTGAGCAGCTGAATGCAGGTCAGAATTTTATGCCAAGAGGAGCACATGTCCTTGCAGTCATCTGTGGATACATCAGTTTCCACCTAGCTTGCAAGACCTTAAAGCAGCTGCACAGCAATGCTTGTGCATCGCCTGTCATCTCTGATGCCAGATCTGTAGTTGCCCAAAGGTCTGACAAATAGCAAGAGCTATTATAGAATGAAATCTGTACTGCTTCTCTGAGAAAAAGTATGACTCTGTAAAAGACTGCATGTAGGTTCAAGCAAATTACTGACAGTATTGTAAGCCCAGTAGTCTCCAGATGCTGCATTCTGCAGCATGTTCTGTATGAACAGATCATTGTACATGACAGCACCAGGCCCTCACTGGAGTGGGAATTAGCAAACAGCTTAGTTTTAAAGGAGTTTTTCTGCAAAACAATCTTAGTCAAGTTTTCAAAAACTTGGATCGACACTACAACTCCATAAATTGGATTAAGTTCTCCACTTAACCCCCTAAAAGAGGGATTATTTCCTGGTGAGAATGACTTAACTGTTAAAGAAACAGTGAAGTACTCTGGTATGTAAGTTTATTCCACAATTTAGGTACAGCTGCACTGTAATGACAGGGAATATGTTTCCGGATTAATTTTAGAATGCAAGATCACAAAATTTATAGAAGCCATTATACTTAGCAAAAGCTTAAGACAGATACCAGGAGAGCAACTAAAGCAAGACTATTCATCACAGCTGGCAGCCTTGCTTTCCTTGAGAACTCCGTTATTCCTGTAATTAGATTTCTAGACTGAAGCTATTAAGGATCCTTAGGCTAACTCAATTCTCTACAGGTCATGAGCTGTTCTAGTATTTAATAACCAAATGTTCTAGTATTTAATCTGTATTCCACCATCAGCTTGTAATTGTTGCTATGATGTCACAGTAAATTTTCAAGTTGAGAGAAAGGAAGCTTCCAAAGTCAGCAACTCTAATCCTAGAACTGCTCTTCAGTCAGTTCCAGCTGCCTCACCCAAATTCCTTTTGGCCTGCAAGGAACTAGTTACAAAAGTGTATGTACCATATGTTCCATTTGTCTGGAAAACAGCATGCTACCTGGCCAATTCCTGCTAGGAATAAGTCTGGACAGAGTGCAGATTTGCTTGGACTCCGTAGCTACTCAGTATTTCAAGCTGATCAGTACAAAACCGAGGTTAGTATGTACACCCACACTTGAAGCACTCTGGCCTGCATCAGGAACATGGACATTACATCTCTGCCATTGCTACCACAGTGCAGTGACCAAGGGAGGCAATATACTAGTTAGAATTGTGACAAAGCAGACTGCTGGTACGATTTCACAACCCTGGCAGTCTCTACTGGTTGGCATTTAAATACATTTTGCCCTGTTCAAGTAGAAGTCAGTATGAAAAAAGTACCACTGCTGCTGCTAATTAATGTATTTTAGTGGAGAAGACACTACCTGAAGCACTACTGAAGCTTTTCCAGTCCCGTGAATGAAGTTATGTAAGCATGTGACTGCCTCCTGCAGCATGACATCCACACGTGACAGTGTGCCAATGTGTCCAGCAAAGAGACCACAACTCCCTTTTAAGTTAATTGCTAAGCCATGCATGCTAGTCACTTTGGCACACGTTTTCCTTTTCCTGCCTGGCATCCTCAGTTACCAGATTAAGAAACCTGATGCTGTTAGTGGTAGTGTATTACTACCAACCAGTCCCCACCCCCAAGATATTAAGACTAGAACCACACAGTGGATACTGCAGTTTTACATTTATAGTTGGACTTTTATAATATTCAAGATTAGCACAAGATTCATAACCATAAATTATACATTGTTATCTAAGTACATAAAATGTTAATGATACATGTATTTGAAGAGTGGCACAAAGTAGTAATACATCCCTGTTGGCATTCTCAAAGAAAGAGGTGGGTGGTGGGCACGTCGGTGGTACTACTGCAGCATAGTAGAACTGAGTCACTGCACCCTGTTAATTCAGGGCATGCTGGCTCTGCCCACCAGACAGGATCGGAACATGGTGTGGCAGGAAGGCAATGCCAGAATCAGTTAAAGGTGCAAATAAAAAAAAAAAATAAATCAGGATTATGGCCCTCCCTACTGCCTCTGTTTCAGCAGTGCGTCCCCCTCCCCAACCCTGACACTGTGCTCTTGCATCTCTGGTACTTTGGCAGCCCATGCACACTTCTATGCTCACTTGCCACACATAGCTGAGGTTTCCTTTAGCATCATTTAACATCAACAAGTAACATGCTCTCTTCTTGTGTTAAACAAAAAGGATCTGGGAAATGTTTGCTCTCTGGCATGAGAAGATTTATTTTCTTCAAGTCTCAGATCTACTCCAGAAAATATAGAACAGACTCCAACAGCATTGAACCCCAACAGCATTATTGTCCAGAAAAGAAAACTTCCCCAATATTCCTCTAAACATTCAGGGCACAAATATTAGAAAGCCCATTTTCTTTTGCATGTAAGACTGCAAATAAAACAGGGTAGTCAGATGTACACAAGCTCTCAACAATTCATTATTAACAAGATGTTTCACTGAATTGTTAACAACCCTGCTACTTCAGTAGCTTCAGCTAAAGCTTTAACAACTTGGTGCCAGGCAGCTTCCCAGCTGCCTTCAATGGGCTTTGCAAAAGAAAGAAAAATATGCTCTCTTCCCCTGGCCTCAAGCAGTTATTGCTATATGAGTTAGTGAAATAGTGCCTTAACTTCAGACAAGAGTCTCACCATGTCACTAACAAAAGCTGCCTTTCAGAGGTTGAAATGTAACCGGACAATAATCAATAAATAACAGTAACAGGCATCCCGTTGAAGTCTCCTCACTGAGCTGGGCAGCAAGTGTGTTCAGCCAACAGAAGGTCATCTGTGCCTTTAGGACCATTGTACACTTCTTGGAGAAGTTAAAAAAGGGATGGGAAGGAAGAGAACAGAGACAGTAAAGGTCTGTCAGAGAGCTAGTTACATATTGAAACCATAAACAGGTGGCTGGGTGAATCCTGGTGCTGTGTATCCGTATGGGAAGTTTGCCTGGGGAGGTACTGCACTGGGGCCTGCTGTTAACATCAACTGCTGGCCTAGAAAAGCATGAGAAAAAACAAAGTTAGTTTAAGTTTTCCTAATGCTAGCTACACTATAGGACACCATTATGAGGCTTTAGCTAAAAACAAATAAGCAAACAAAAAAAATCAGCCACTCTGCAAGCATACACTAGCAAGTCACACTGTTACTCAGCATGCACCACAGAGTAGGCACCTAGGCCATCTGCTCTTGCTACCAGAAACTACAAAAGGCAGGACCTCAGAGGGAAGATGAGCATCAAGTGATCTTAAAGGCACAATAAACCTGGTTTGTTTTGAAGAGACCATACTGAAAGCCAAACAAAGAGATACTATTTAACCCATGCATGGTCAAAATTGAAAAGTAAAACAACTCAAGCAAACAGTTAGGTCTGTTAGGTCTCACGTGCTAGGGAGTGCTGCAAAAGGCCTGAACATAACTTGACAGATTTATCTTCATCACTAGGAGCACACATGCCTCATGCATATGTTAAATTCAGGTTAACATTTACATCAGACAGTGAACAAGTCACATCCTTCCCTTACCAACCACTTCTAGGTGCTTGTTAACAGAATGCCTCTTCAGAAGGGCTTCTAAAATAGCGCTACACTTGAGGACAGCCATGGTTTTTTTGGCTGTATGGGTCTTAAAATGGGTGAGCTAGAAAGCCAGTCTGCCTTTCTACTTTGAAGAGCAGAAGGCAAACACATTCCTTTTATACAGGAATAATAGGAGGAATTTGCATGCTCTGTAAGTTATTCATGGGGTTGTGCACACCTTGGTATTCCCTGTCCTGTTACCACACTGGGAAGACTATTCTTTAGCTAGAGTTCTGAGCCATGTAAGAGGAACAATGCTTTAGCTGAAGAGTAGAAGTACTATAAAAGTGAGACGTCACTTCAACATCTTATGCAGTTCATCTTGCAGAGACAATCATTTTACTATCTAGTCGAAACCCATTTACTTCAACTGGAGGTAGTCATTTAAGTTACCTCCACAAAGAGAGACCAGTGACAATAGGTAATCAATTAAAACCAAGTCTTTCACCTACCAAATACTATTGGAGTGGGTTCAGTTACTTGTTCCTCTTCTTTTCTTAGGCTTTCAGAAGCATCAAGTTTATCCACCTACATTGAAGCGAACAGGAGATGTATGAAGGCCTTGTCTAGGAATTGCACCATGATGTGAGTCTTTTCATGCCTGGTACCTTAGCTATCAAGTGTTCCTGTTATTAGTCCAAGTTGGAGACCATGAAAGCCTGCATGTTCCCAGCAAGCTATGTTGTAAACCTGCCCTCCCAATTGCTTTAGGTTTACTGAAATAAACAATAGCTGTCAAATGCAGCTGAGATCACCATTACCTTCAAGTGAAGCACTTTCTGGGGCCCTATTTTAGTAACTATTAATTCTATAACCCAGAAAGCAAGTCCATCAGATTGCAGTTCCAAGCATCATCTCAAATGGGCCTAATCTACACTTATCTATTAACCTGCAAGCCTTCTCCCCTTCAATGACAGGACCCAGATATTCACAGGTATTCCAGACCCATGAAGTTTGACCTTATCTAGAACTACAGCCTAACTTGGACTGCAGAGTACTGGCTTAACTGTATTAGTATTCACATAGACTTCTTTTCGAGGAAACTCTAGAACCATCATGGAAAGTGGTCTAGTAGTATTTATACAGATCCCAGTGTTGTGCCAAATAAAGCTCTCACAAGTGTGTTTAGCATGTACAAAGTGCTACAGTAGAGCAGGAACCCTGAATGCAACTTTGAATTGGGGAGAGTAGTCTGAGAAAGCAACAGTACCTTCCTTCTCTCAAGTTTAGCAAGTTATATATTCCATAAGAGAACCATTGAGACTGAAGACTGCACAGCATAAGAGTCACACAGCTTCACATCCAGATACAGCCAGTACTAACATCCTGGCCATACCTACCATTTAGCCCAATGTTCTATTCTCAGCTGCTCCTCAGCCTCCTTTCCCACTGCAGAAATCATATCTGGTCTGACAAGCACTGCAAGACGGGTCTCTCTTATACTTTGAAGATGTTATCTACATGTAGTGTTTAACAGTTTCCTGGACTTTTTGAAGTTTGCAACTCTATAACTTCAGTGGCAGTAGGTCTTTTACTGGTTCATTTATAGCTGTCAGCCTAACAGCTCTTCAGGATAACACTAAGTATTCCTGTTACAAATGCTATCCATATTACTATAGACCAAAGCAATTGACAGCTACCCATTTTACACTAGCTGTATTGCTCTACTTATGACCTGGGATTCCCACTCTAGGAGCAGTTTCCTCTTCACTGCCCCTAAAGCATGAAAGAACTTTGAACAGAGGGGCAGTTACTCCCTCTGTTGGAGAAACAGCAAGTGGGCTGAGAGCAGACATCCTGAAGAAGGGACAAGAGCAAGCTCTCCAGGAAAACCTAAACATCTGTCTGATTTGCTCCTTAGAAGTGAAGTTGTTCTGAGTTTCCAAATGAGTGTCATCATACTTTGTGTGCCTGGCCCCTTCTGGGACGTAGGCTATTCTGTTCTTTAACACGTTTTGATGCATAAAATAAAACTTCTGGAAGACATACCCTGCTGATGAACTAGTCTATTCTTTTGCACTTTTGAAGTTAGTTACATGACAATTTTAGACATACCACATTTATAAAGCCCATTCTCTAATTCCATGTTTTGCAGTTAATTCAACAGACTAAATTAGTTCCACTGTAAACCACTTTCACCATGCAGATTTTTCTTCTGGCAAGTTATCCCGTATTTAGTACATGTGATTACTTGTAAATCCAACCAGCAGTTTAAAAACAATGATCTTAGACCTAAACCTCACATGGAAAAGTACAGGTCAACTCGTGTGGCAAGTTTCTCCTCAGTGGACTATAAGGAGGAAGAGGAGTAGTTTTAAGATCTGTGCAAGTACTTTCATCACACAAACAGGCAAGAAGTTTACAGAAGCTTTATGCTTCTCTTCAAACTCACCATGCCTGAAAGATTGCACGCTTCAGTAATTTACAGCATAACATGCAATTTGCACTTAGAACACATCTTGTTACATGACAACTGCTTTTGTTTACTTATGAAAAACATCCTCCTCACCACAAGATATCTGTAATATAGTGAACAGAAGCCCTCACTCAAGTCCTCCTCAATCACGTGCTTCTGTTTCCCACGAAGAAGAGCAGAGCCTGGTTGGATTTTCAAGTTGCTTGTGAATAGTTATCCTTTTAGCATTAGAAAGTGAACAGGAAATGAGTTAGAGCTAAATTACACTGCTTTTCTGGCAGAAGCTACAGCTAGATTCCTGTAAAAGAATCCTAGGATATTGAGGGACACAAATGAACACAAAGAGTTTGAAATCAGAGTGTCACCTTATAGAACAGCCCATCAACCTGCAAGAAAATTCAGAGGGGAATACTTAACATTACTGATTAGAGGCAACCTGAATCAGTCACTTTTAGATTACTTACTTTAATTTCTTTACTGTGATGTCCTATGCATGATGTCCCTAGAGCCTTCTAAGGAAGTATCTTAGAGCTGGCTGAGACAAGCATTTCAGGACCACACATGGTCAGAATGTCTCATCTCTCGCAACTGAGGACTAGCTATTGGTTTTAGTATTGAACAGCCAGACTATTCATCGAAAGTTCTGTTTTCCATTTAAAACAAAAAATCACCTTCAGCAGTCTACTCCTATGGCTGATGTAGGAAGTGTGCACCATTAGTTACTCAAAATCTATATTCTCTCTAACAAGAACACAGAGTACTTTCAGTTACACAAAGCAGAATGATACAGATTGTCCTCACCAAGTCTTCAGCTTCATCAACTATGGAGCTGCTCTGAAAAGCACACAGTTGCTTGTGTCCATGGTTAAAAGCAGAAGTTTAACTAGATCTCTTTCAAGTCCTAAGGCATCTATTTATAAATTTCACTAGCTAGGCTGAAGTAAATAAACCCACAAAACTTCCTAGAAGACTTAGTCTGTGAGGAACAACAATGTTCCAAATACGTGCAAAGAGTATCTGGTTTGCATAATGCTAATCATCCAGCAGACTAGAAGTCTTAACTTTTTAGTCTATCCAATACTCACTTTGGTAAGGTACTCTCTCATCACTTGGATGAAATAAGGCATTGCAAAGTCCATGATGTTATGCCTCCATGCTAACTCAAGGACTACATCTGGGTGCAGCAAGTCGTAACATGTAAAAAGGCAGGCTGCAAAGCACTCCTGCTTGCTTTCTTCCAGGAACCACTGAAGCAGCTTCTCAGCTAGTTCTGCATCTTTGGACTCCGCAGCATACTGCATAGCATCCTACAGAAAAAAAAACAGCAGTTGAAAGCTTGACCCTTGCCTGTCAGCACCTTGTTCTACACCTTATGTGCATGTTATTGCTAGCTAGATAAGCCAGGTATTTGGTGTACCATTACGTTAGTCTTTCACAACACCAGGTATGTTCTGTAGGAGTCAAGCTACAGTACATACACTCAGTTAAGTTCTCTTATTTTGAGGCAACCCAGACACTTGCATTAACATACAACAAGGCTTCCTTAAGTACTTGAAGTGGCCTGATGAGATTTTGCTTAGTTTTGTAACAGAGAAGATAAACAATCTTTCTGGTATCCCACCTACCTCACCATTAGATATTAAGGATTACCCACAGCAGAAGAGATTATTGCATCAACTGCTTGCTATGTGTCACAACAGAAGACTATTTACTAGCTCTCCTACAGAGCAGTCAAAAACTGGTCCATGTGAACTGACTATAGGCTTCAAGACTATACCACTGTAATCATGTTTCATCTGTACCCTGACGAGGGCACAAGTCCTCAGTTCTATGGAGGATGTTCCATACTGATATAGAAAACTGTACAGGTGCTATTGATTGACACAGGCAGATCGCCAAGTACAGGATAACATTATGAAATCATATTTAAGATACGCATTTGAAACTGGAAACACTTCTACTCCAAGAGTCTTTCCTTAAACTTCAAGTGAAGGGCTAATACTAATTAGAACTCCAGATCTGAAACTAGCAATACATGTTCAGTATCCAGGAGATCTATGCTTCACAGCTCGGACTTTCTGACAGTCAGGGATGAACTCACCTTATACAGACGGTCTTTCTTGCATAGCTCCACACTCTGTTTCCAGCGATTGTTACCCTTATACAAATATGCTGCAATACGCCTAAATTCAATGAGTTCATGCTTTTCCAGACGCTGAGCCAACGTTATGTTATCAAAGTTGTCATAGGCATCAATGGAAGCTCTCAAACCCTGTTAGAGAGAATTGTTACACATGCTTCCAGAGGGTAGTAGGCAAGAACTACAGTAGAGAAGCATCTAAGCATGGTGCACAAGTGTTTAGGTTCTGCCAGCTGGATGTTGATACTATGGCTACAGCTTGTTTACCCTGTGTCTTTCATGCATCTCTCCAAAAGGTGATTTTAAAGCAACAAACACGTTAACTCAGTCATACTGACTTCATTTGACAGAAGAGCTAATTACCTTTAGAAGACAAAGCATGTCTTCCAAATAGCAGCCAATGGGGTCAGAATAAAATCCATTTACAGATACTTTGTCCAGTAGAGTACATACCTAACACAGACCTTTATGAAGACTGTTGTTCTGAGAAAAATAACTGGCATCTGCTTTGTTTGCAAATCAGTGTCTCAAGACTCCTGCCTGCAAAGGGTCTGATTCCACCCCCGCTACCATTGCTTTTCAGAAGTTATCTTCTACACAAGGGAATTACTCTGTGTAAGATGAGGAACAATCAAACTATGGCCTCTTTTTGTTAGAGAAAGAGGAGCACCCCTCAGGCCTAGCAATTCATTTTGTGGGGCTCACCTGGTAATCTTCCTCCTCTGTTAAAAGGTTGTTTAGAGCTTCGTTAACTCCTTTGTTGTTGTGGTTCTGGACTGAACGCAGATAAGGCTTTACTAGAAGTAGCTGATTAACCTGGAATTAATAAGTTTCCAATACAAGATTAAGTATACGAATTCTGACACTTCGTACTCCTGAAGCAGGTTTCCACTTGTTATTACAAGGGTTTGTGCTTGCTGTCAGGAGCCTTCAAAGTATCTTTTATCGCCAGAAGTAAGATAAAACAGTCTCCTAGGCCAGTCATGCTAACTCTTCCTGTGTTTCCAGTATCAAGGCAGGACTGGGATTCTTCTCAGTCCTTTATCCTGGAGGTAAAGCCACCTGACAGATGCCAACCCTTTTTTCCAGCCAGAGACTGGAGTGTCTTAACTTGAGCAATAGGATTTGTTCACTCATCTACCGTCTCCCAAACTCACCTTTGAGAAAAAATTTACTGTCCTGGTGTGATCCAGTCGTGGAGATAATACAAGCAGAAGATCATTGATCAGTAGAGGTTTGTAGTCCAAGTAGAACTGCAAGGCTTTGTAGTACAGCTCCACATTGGCCACCTGCGTGGTTAGACACTAGTTAGTACTTCAAACATAAGTAAGCCTAAGGTGCTTCATTTGGATCACTTTTACTCAGCACAAGCTATATCTGACTCCTAAATAAAAGCTTAAATTTCCTTCCAGAAGTCAGAAGTGTTACACTTGCATGCAGAATTCTTGTTCGGTCTTATGACTGCTTGTTGTGCCATCTGCTTCCAGACAGGAAGTCACAAGTTACCAAGCCAGTTCTAACCCAACCACACCTAAGAGACCCTGGCACAGGCAGCCTACTGGAGTTCATGTGACCAACTGTGGAACTCCTAAAGACAGTACTAAGTTGTTGCCTTGAAACCCATAAGACCAGTAAGAATGTGTTCGGTCTCAAATCTTGTCGAAACTATTAATTCACTGTTCTGTGCTGCATTCATGGGACTGTCCACTGCAGTTCTTCCACTGAAACAGCTGGAAACATTCGCAGAGATCTTTCAGTCTAAGACAGCAGCCAGTTCAAAGGTATTAAGGTTACACCTCTTGCTTATGACCTATGATCCTGAGCAATCTCTCAAAATATCATGTGGTAGCTGCTGCCACTCAACAGAATGTGCTACATAGCAGAAAATAAAGGGTATAAGATTAGATTAATTGTGTGCTAAACTGACCAGAAGTTGTTTTAAGTACAGGAGGAAAGCTGAGTAGTAGCTGAAGCAAACTCATTTTATAAATACGATTCTGTTGTGCGTTTTTGCCTCTGCTCCAAAAGAAACTTTCAGCACTTTCATTCAGTTAACTCGTTACTTACCTTGGCAATTATGTCTTTAAACTGCCCTTCTTTCCAGGCATCAGTGGGATGATTCATCATAGTAATTATTGCATTGTCATACTCTTCATACTTGTCATAGAGGAATACAAGTTCTGCCCAGAGATGAGCCTGTTCTGCAGCTCTGAGCACCTGATAAAACAAGAAATCAGTCAGTTTGATTGACTGACAGCTTCCCAACTTCACCTGCAGTGTAGCCGTGTTACTACATACCTTTGGAATATTAACTCTAGACCAGAAGAGCTCCAGATGTTCCCTCATTTTTTGAGGCTTGAATTTGGAATATAAGATGGCAAGTTCAGTAAACATTCCCATGTGAGCACGCTCTAGGCCCAAAGCAGCTTCCAAAAGGGCAATCAGTTCTTCGAAGTAGCCACGATCCTGGTAGTTAGGAAAATAAGGATTAATTGCAAATTCATGACTAACTCGCACTTGAAGTCTGCTAAAATGCGTATTTACTTAAATTCAACACGCTTTGCTTTTCTCTCCAAATCATAGTGCTTAGACTTGTAAGACACAATTCCAGTGGGGCAACAGAACTGTAAAAGAAGAGATAGTGAAAACTATCACTCTTCCATTTACTAAAGAAAAAATGTCTGCAGCTATTAGAAACAGAGGTGGAGGAAGAATTAATTTAAAGATCAGCCCCACTGGGTATCAGATTTTATTTGTGACCAGTTTACTAGCAGATACAAGCATGCTGTCTAAAGTCTTCCACCATACTAAGTGATCTAACCTGGTAGTAACTGATCAGCTCTTCAAGTTCATCAGCATGGATGACTATGTGCAAGCCACAGATCTGTGCCAGGCGGAATTCTTTTCCATCCACACAGGCGAAGCATACCTGTAATAAGTTAGCAAATAGTTAACACGAGAATACTGCAATGTTTACTTAATCGCCCTATATTAAATGGAAAGTTAGTTGAGCAAAACTTTACCAAATTTGAGGCTTACATACAGCTCCAAATAGGTATTTCCATAATGCTTGCTCTAGAATTAAAATCTCTGCCATTCATTTTACACTGTTTTGAAATTAAGCTTTATTATCTTGGGCAAGAGGGCAGCTTATAAAGCTACAAACATCCTCTGTACCCAGAAACAGTTAGCAAGCTACTATGACAGCTAATTATAGATAGTTATGAATTAACTCTTCTTTAATTCCCACGTTACCAACAGAGCAGAGGAGTCCAATTATGCTCTAGCACAACATGCTCAGAAGCCACAGCAGAGCACATTCTGCAGACTACTAAAACCCATGAGTTTAAGTTACCTCCTTCCAAGTCCTTGTGCTGTTGGCTTTGCGGCCACTGTCCACCGCTGCCTGATATTCTCCGAGGTGCACCAAGGTAGATGCCAGGCGAGCAAAGTTAGATACGTTGTTATAGAGTAGTTTTGCTGCTTCATACATCCCCTCTTCATAACAGCGGTCACCAACCTGGATTAGGAGTCCAACGTAAACAAGGGTTAACAAGAATCAGGAGTCAGCTAAGCAACTCATACATGGGAACTGTGGATCAAGACACACCTGTTGTATATGGGCATTATTAGGGCCACTAATAAACTCCTCCAGTTCTGACAGACGATTGGTTTTTGCCAAAGCAAAAATAAGTTCCGTCTCTACATAAGACTCTCTAGCCTTCTTCCTGGCCATCTGTAAGAATTTGACTAGGTCCTCCCAGTTATCTTGAAGAGAAAAGAGAGATTTAAGATTCTCCGTTTCATCATTCTGTATTGCTCACCTTAGGAACAGTTTTCACTAGTAGTCTCAAGGATCTCCTCCACCATGATACCAAGCCATTTGCATTTGAGTTAAGGAATTCCCTGCTAAGCACTAAGTTAACTTCATGTAAGGCTTAACTTCTTGCAACTATTCTACAACCCAACTGGCAAGCAATTCTGCCACATACAGCTAAATAAATACGTTATACTTGGCTGTATTTTAGGTAAGTCCAAATTATCTCCACACAAAGGTCTATCTTTGGTGTAGCAACACAGACAAGCTTGTTGACAGGAATGTCACTAAACACTGCTTTATCCATTCCATGTACTGACTGCTCCCATTTCCTCTGAAACAGAAATTGTAAGTATCAAGAATCCCTGCTGCTCAACATCGATGCAATAACCCAGTCCATATCCAAACAATCTTAAGTCTGAGGTTGCTTTGACCTACCATTTCTATTAGCTGCTTGAACAACTTCCATGTAGGCAGATGGATCGTCTGCCTTTATGTAGGAGTCAATGGCTTCTTTCACCAAGTCCTTCTGGAGCTGTGCTCTAGCTAGCTGGCTCCACACTGCTGGTTCATTACATCTCTCTGCAAATTCATAAGCACGATCTAAGTTGCCAATGTGCTCAATCAGCACCTGTTTGAAATTGAAGTAGCAAGTTAAAAATAAAAGCTTTATAACATTGTCCTTTCTAACAGAACTCTTCCTTCAAGTGCATACGCTGTTCTGGGTAAACAATATGAAGCTAACTGCTTTTAGAACAGCCATTTCTGTCCAATGAAGCAGAGGCAGCAAAAATAAGACTCATTGCTACTGTTTCTCCTCTGCTTTTAAGACGTCAGTAACGCTGGCCTAAAGACAATGCCTAGTAGCATTAGCTTCTCCTGCAAGTATGAGTCTCCAAGGTAGCTACTCCATCAAATGCAGCACACACACCCCAAGCACATAGTGCAACATCCCAACATTTTTTGATTACTTTGACCATACCAGCCTCTGAAGTCAGTATTCTGACTTTGTTTTGCTATTCTTTGCACATAATCTCATTTCTCCCTGAAACGTGTTATCATACGGGAACTGTACTCTTAAGTTTCAATTATTTGAGTGACATTCACTCCTTGAGAATCAATGTAACAGCACACTTCCCATTGTATTATTAGCATTCTATACCTTCATACAAGAACCACACCTCACCTGAATTGCTGAAGTATTAACATCGAATTTTCTGAATATAGCAAAGGCTTCTTCATATAGCTCATTACTGATGGCAATGTTTGCAATATCTGGGGCATCATAGTTATCCAGCCGATTGATGTATTCCATCACACGAGTGCGGTCAGCCTTAATAGCAGTCAAGATCAGCAGATTCTGGAGATTCCTTTGGTTAACAGAAGGCAGAGGCTATAAGCAGTGCATGGTAACACCAGCTTAAGTGACACGTACTGCACAAAAAAATACACCTGCTTGCTGTCACTAGCAACAACCTTCATTCACAGGTTAAGGAGCACTGATAGTCTCCTTTCAAAAAGCAATTGCTTACCGATATCACTATTCTCTCAGCACATCACTGCAAACTGCATAGCATGAACTAGCTTTGTTCTTAAAGCACATAGCACTTTAAATTCTGGTTTTGTCACCTGATTATACACGTTTAAGAGTGCTTATTAGGTCCTGCAACCAAGCGGCCCACAAATAACTTGGGTCACTTCACAACCTAAACAAAGGCACCGAATAGGCTGAACTTGCAGACAAAGCTCTCCTCTTACCTGTGCTCACTGAAAACAGAATTATCCAAGACAATTTTTTCCAGTAACTCAATCAATTCATTAGGCAGGTCAGCAGTCATGAAAGCTTTCACAGTTACAGAAACCTCCTCTGGATCCTGTGTCTCTGATAAAGCTGTTTGGACAACCTGGATTTGAAAGTAAGAAAGTATTAAGTATTTTCCCCAAATGAGATATTTGCCAACCTATTCCAGTAAACTACAAATTAAGGGTTCAGAACTTTGAGAGGATTTTGTCAGAAAGCAAGAGAAAGCTACTTCTATACTGGAAATAGCTATTAAAGTCACACCTTGGGTCTATACAGGGAGCAAATTCACCAGAGGTAGGTCACTCCACAGGACAGAAATATTATCTTACTGGTAACTACATTTTCTGATCATGAAGGTTGGAGTTAATACCTGCCACTCAAACTCTTACAAATTTCTGCATGGTTGAGATGGGGCCTCAAGGAACCTTGTGGGGGAAGACAGCTACTTTAACACTTCATAATGTTTCTGAGACATCCTGAGGTCTCCTCATACTGAAAAGTTTAGCCTCTGCGCTGTACCTGGTCAATAAGCTGCCGCCTGAATGGGTTGTTTTCTTCCAGAACATTCGCCCAGAGCTCAGGGTCCTTCCTGCGCACCAGATAGCGAGCCTCGCTCTTAAACAGTGAGTTCTCATTGCAGACCTGAATAAGTTACAAATGTTGGCATCAACGTTAAGGGTTAGTACAACAGGACAGGTTTAGCTAGCTATGAATCAGACAGTCTAGATAACTGACTAGAACTAATTGCTGACCAGTGCTAAATGCCACAGACAAGTTCTTACCCAACCTCTGATCTGGAAGGCTCATGGAGAAGGTCTCCAGCAGAATTTCTATAGCTTCTCTTGGTTTTGCCCGACACACAAATACTGTGACAGTGGCTTCACAGTAACTATTTGCTTCTGTTTGAAGTGAAGACCTGCAGAAGCCTGAAGAACTTATGTTTTAAATCTAGAAAGGGAGCCACATCCCTGGGCAGTGTTAAGTAGTGAACTGAGAAACAACGCTGCTGTTTAAAGCTAGAAATAGGTTATGTATTTGGATTCATTAGCTTTACACTAGAAGTGTTCAGAGTAGCAAGTAGCTTGGATTCCCCTGTTAAAATGTTAAGGGTACAGAATAAATGTGAATTCTCCTACAGAAGTGCAGCAAGGAAGTTATGATCCTATCAGTACCACTAGCTTCAGCTTCCAACTAGAAGAGTAGAAACCTGAAGGTCTATTCCATCTTCTACCAACAGGTCATGTTTTGTTAGTATCTGGATTAGCTCTTGGAATCTTAAGTACTTTGCTGTAAGCAAATTAGTAGTAGCACAATTTTGCTTTACATTGTAAATGTATTAGTTGCAGGAGTTGTGCCCTCTTCTAGGAGGCAACAAAGCCTGAAGGATAATTCTTACAGGAAGAAGATCTTTTCTCCATAACCAGAAACACCTGCCCAGAGCATCAGTTCAAGGAAGAACTAGTGCTAAAAGGTTTTTATGTTAAAACTTCTCTTAGCAAAGTTTCCTAGCAAAACAACAACTCAGAGCCACCTTCATATGCTGAAATAAGAAAGCCAAATATAACCAGCTTTTTTTTTTTTTTTTTTTTTTTTTTTTTTTTTTTTTTTT